>PVJX010025736.1:0-26617 GCA_004027295.1 Dolichotis patagonum | reverse complement strand
ATGATTAAATTACCTTACATGTTGTATATGTTCTTTGGTCTATTAGACTACTTTTCAATCGATATAAGATAATTAAATTTTTTAAGTCTTATAAATAAATGAATCAGATGATGCAAAAATAAAAATGTGGGTGGAAAGAAGGGGGTATATAAATTTAAATGTGTTATGTGCATGTACCAATTTCCTGTGTACTAATACAAGTAAAAACAACATTATACAAATGGGAAAAAATGATTAAAATGACTTACAACATTTGCCACAGATAGAACTCTCCTAAAGTGTAGTCACAACACAGTAGTGGAGAAATAGTACCATCAGAGGAAAAGGTCCTGGTAATTAATTAAGTTAAATCACGGTATAACTTGGTGAAGTCATTCTAAATTCTCAATGATAACACTATTTTTTTTTTTTTTTTTTTTTTTTTTTTTTTTTTTTTTTTTTTTTTTTTTTTTTTTTTTGGTATCAGGGATTGAACTCACTACCTCGCGCTTGCCAGGCAGGCGCTTAAGCCACTGAGCTAAATCCCCGGCCCGATAACACATTTTGTTGTCTGTAGCACACTGCTGGAATGTTTACTGAAAATAGACAAATTCAAAAAATACAAAGTAAAAAAAAACAGGGCAAAAATATTTGATAAAAATTAAAGTTATGTAAAACAAAAAATAATTTAATATTCTTCTTGGCTATTTGTCCATTTTTCCCACTATTTTTAATAATATTTATAAGAATTTCTACTGTTGAGTGACTGATACTGGTGAGTAAAGTGACGTTTCTTTTTTTTTTTTTAGTCAGCTATTTATTTTATTTTATTTTATTTTATTCTAATTAAAGAGAAAAAAACAAAAAACGGGTAGAAATAATACAGAATTAAAAAAAAAACCAGTGAGAGGTCACTAGTTGATAAATTACATTTGTGCTCTTAGAAATAGTTGTTCAAGTTACAAAATTAAAGTATATGAAGTGGACATTCAAACAGCGGGACTGCAAACAGTTCTGTTTAAAAACTTAGTAATATAATTATCAATCCTACACACCTAAACATGCATGCAATTATATCCTGTAGAGCACATCCTTTTCCTCTCGTTTTTACAATAGCAATTACACATTTTGGGTTTTATTACACCTACAGATCTTATTACTTTTTACACTAGAGACACAGTTATATTTCTAAATATAATTCTTATTTCACTAATGAGGATAGTTTCAAGTTGTCTCCATTTACTATGAAGGCCTCAAGATCATCCTTTTTATAGCTGAGTAATATTCCACTGTATAAAAATACCACATCTTTTTCATCCACTCTGTGGTTGATGGGCATCTTGGTTGTTTCCAAGATTTAGCTATTACAAATTGTGCTGCTATGAACATAGGTTCACATATATCACTGTGACATGACTTTTTCAGTTTTTCTGGGAAAATACCCAGGAGGGTAATAGCTGGATTGAATGGAGCTTCCAGTCCTAGCCTTCCGAGAACTCTCCATACTGATTTCCGTAGTGGCTCCACCAGTCTACACTCCCACCAACAGTGGAGCAGTGCTCCTTTTCCCCCACAGCCTCGTCAACATTTGTCATCAGTTGATTTCTTCATGGCAGCTATTCTTTCTGGAGTGAGATGAAATCTCAATGCTGTTTTAATTTGCATTTCTCAAATGACCAATGATGGTGAACATTTCTTCATGTATTTATTTGCCATTTGTATATCTTCATCTGAGAACTATGTGTTCATCTCAAATGCCCATTTTTGGAGAGGGTCTTTGAATTGCGGGGGAGAGTTGATGTTTTTCAATTCTTTATATGTTCTTGATATAAGTCCTTTGTCTCAAGGGTTGGTGGCTAAAATTCTTTTCCATTCTGTGGGTTTTCTTTTTCACTCTGTTGGTGGTTTCTTTTGAAGTGCAGAAACTTTTCAATAATATAAATCATAGTTGTTGATTCTTTGAAGTATTTTCCATGCAGTTTGTGTTTTGTTCATGAATTCTCTGCCTATCCCCATGTATCCAAGACTGCTGCCTACCTTGTCTTCCAGTAGATTTAGTGTTTCTGTTTTGATATTTAAGGTCTTTGATCCATTTGGAGTTTAGTTTTGTGCATGGTAATAGGCATGGATCTAGTTTCAGTTTTCAGCATGTGGAGAGCCAATTTTTCTAACACCATTTATTAAAGTGAACATGTTTAGCTCCTTTGTCAAATATCAGGTGGCTGCGTATCTTTGTAGTAGTGTTGCCCCTTCTAATCTGTTCCGTTGATCCTCAGGTCTATTTCTTTGCCAGTACAATGCTGATTTTATCATTCTGGTTTTGTAGTATAGTTTCAAGTCAAGAATTGAGATGCCTCCTGCCTTGCCTTTGTTGCCTAGCATTGCCTTCCCTATTCTAGGTTTCTTCTGTTTCCAAATGAATTTTAGAAGTGTTTTCTCTAGTTCTGTGAGGTATGTTAATGGTTATTTGGGATTGTGTTTCACAATGTTGGTTCTTCCTAGCCAAGAGCAAGGAATATCTTCCTATTTTCTAGTATCCTCTTCAATCTCCTTTTTTAGTATAGCATAGTTTTCAGCATATAGGTCTTTTACATTCTTAGTTAGGTTGATTCCTAAGTATTTCATTTTTTAGATGCTATTGTGAAGGGTGATATTTCCATAATTTCTCTCTCAGTGAGTTTTTGGTTTGTGTACAGGAATGCTATTGATTTTTGAACATTGACTTTTTATCTAGCTAGACTGCTGAATTTGTTAATTACCTCTAGTAGTCTCTTAATGGAGTTTTTTGGGTCTTCGATATATAGTATCATGTTATCTGCAAATAGTGATAATTTAACTTCTTCCTTTCCCACCTTTATTCCTTTTATTTTTTTCTCTTGTCTGATTGCCCTGGCTAGTGTTTCCAGAACTATATTGAAAAGGAGTGGTGATAGTGGACATCCTTGTCTTTTTCCTGATTTTAAAGTGAAAGCTTTCAGTTTTTGTCCATTTACTGTAATGTTGGCTGTTGGTTTGTCATAGATGGCCTGTATAAGATTGAGGTAGACACTGTGTATTCCGAGTTTCTGAAAGGTTTTTTATCATGAACTTGTGTTGCACTTTATCAAAAGCTTTTTCTGCATCTATTGAGATGACCATGTGGTTTTTGTTTTTGACTCTGTTGATGTGATGTATTTCATTTATTGATTTGTGTATGTTAAAAGCATCCCTGCATTCCTGGAATGAATCCTACTTGGTCATGATATATAATCTTCTTGATGATTTGCTGCATTCTATTTGCCAGTATTTTATTGCAATCTTTGCATCAATGTTCATTAGTGAGATTGGCCTATAGTTCTCCTTTTTGATTGGGTCTTTCTCTGGTTTTGGTATCAGAGTAATACTTGCCTCCAGGAATGATTTAGGGAGGATTGCTTCATTTTCAATTTCATTGAAGAGTTTAAGGAGTGTTGGCATCAAATCTTCTCTAAATTTCTTGTAGAATTCAGCCATGAATCCATCAGGATCTGGGCTTTTCTTTGTTGGTAAGTTTCTATTTACATTTTCAATTTCAGTAGCTGATATTGGGTTATTCAAAATTGCTATAGCTTCTGGTTGAGCTTTGGTAGCTCATATGTTTCTAGAAATCTGTCCATTTCCTCTGTGTTTTGCACTCTGAGTAGAGATTTTCAAAGTAGGTATTCATGATCTTTTGAATTTCCATGGGATCTGTAGTAATTTCCCCTTTTCAGTCCTTATTGTGTGAATTTGGTTTTTTTCTTTATAAGGTTAACTAGAGGATTGTCCATTTTGTTTATTCTCTCAAAAAACCAGCTTTTTGATTCATTAATTCTTTGTATTTTTTTAGTTTCAATTTCATTGATTTCTGCTCTAATCTTTCTAATTTCCTATCTTTTAAGAGCTTTGGGTTTAACTTGCTGTTATTTTTGTAGAAGCTTGAGATGAAGCATTAGGATGTTTATTTGTGGTCATTCTGTTTTCTTAATATGACAATTAATTGCTATATATTTCCCTCTCAAGACCACTTTCATTGCAATCCACAAATTACAATATGTTCTTTCACATTTTCATTGAATTGTAGGTATTGCTTTATTTCTTTTTAATTTCATCTATAGCCCACTGGTTGTTCAAAAGGTTGTTATTTAATTTACATGTATTTATACAAGTTTTGCAATTTTTTGCCTTTAATTTCCAATTTCAGTGTGCAATGGTCAGATATTATGCATGGGATAATTTCAGTTACCTTTGCATTTACTTAAGAATGTTTTATGGGATAATATATGGTCTATTTTGGAGAATGTCCATGTACAGCTGAGAAGAAAATATATTCTGGTGTGCTTGGGTGGAATACTTTGTAAACATCACCTAAAATCAATTGCTCACAGGTATGATTCAGTTCTATGATTTCTTTGTTGACTTTTTAGTTGATCTATCTCTTTGTCACAATGGGCTGTTAAGGTCCCCTGTAATAATTGTGTTCTTGTGTATTTGATTTTTCATGTCCATTAGTATCTGTGTTATATAGTTGGGTGCTCCTGTATTTGATGCATATACAGTTATAGTTGTTAGTTATTCTTGTTGAATTTTTCCACTAATGAGTATGTAGTGACCTTCTTTATCTCTTGTAATTATTTTACATGTTAAAGTTCACATTGTCTGCAAATAGAATAATTACCCCTGCTTTTTGAGGGGTTCCTGTTGCATGGAATACTGTTTTCCATCCTTTGACTTTTAATCTATGTTTTCTGTTGGGTCAGATATGTTTATTGTATACAGCATACTGTGGGATCATGTTTCTTGATCCATTCTGTCAACCTATTTCTTTTGATCTGTGAATTGAGGCCATTCACATTTACAGATATCACTGATATGTACTGGCTCGACTTGGCCATGTTATGTTTCAGTTATTTTCTGCTTTTCCCCTTTGTTTATTTGCTTGTCCTACCTGGCAGTTTCTTTCTGTTGTTGTTTTGGGGATTGTGGTCATTTTTCTCTCTGACTAGTATGTCTTTCAATACTCTTTCTATGGTTAGTTTGGTGGATGTGAATTTCTTCAGTTGTTCTTTGTCATGGAAGTATCTTCTTCTATCACATTTTTCATGAACTATCATTGCCTGTACTTTAGGGATGGGAAACTGATAGAAGAAGTTCGTTTCTAGGAATTACAGCCAGCAGAAGGTAGAGAGGTTGTGAACTCAGAGCTGAGTGTTTTAAAGTGCCAGGCTATTTTCATCAAACTTTCCTTTATATTTAGATGGATTGGAATAAAATAAGGACTAAATCAGACATTTTTCAGTGTAGAAATTTTTTAATCTTCTTAATCTTCTCCAAGAATTTCAAGTTTTCTTAGATTAAATATGTGTTATAAATACAGTATATCTATTGTTATAGTTTCCCATAGGACAACAAAAGCACATTTTTATGAGAAAGAAAGTAGTTATTCTTTAAAATTTTAAACATCTCAAAAATAGCTTAATGTTTATAGCTACTTAGAGTCCCACCTTCTGTAAAGAAGAAATTTATTTTTTAAGTTTGTTTTAAAAAATTTATCTAAGAATTAGACATACGGTAGAAATAAAGTGCTCTCTTTTTGTACTGAGATAAATAACATTCTTAAGCCATTTCTTTATAAATATTAGCCAGAAGTTGGTGAATATATGACTTTGAAGTTCGGAAAGACAGCCTGAACACAAGATATTGAACCGTCAGATTATGGAGACAATAGAAACCATCACTGTGCACAAGATTATACTGATGATTTGTAGTGTAGAAAAGAGATTGAAAAACATTAACTCTTAGATGACTTAAGCGTGAGGTGTAGAAGGAACCCTTTGAGGAAAAGTCAATAAGGTGACAAGAGTAAGATGCATGTGTCAGTTACTTTTCTCTGGTTGCTGAGACAAAATACCTTACATTCAAAATGAAGGAAGGAAAGGTTTATTTAGCTCACAGCTTGTGGAGGTTTTAATCTGCAATCGGTTGGCTCCAAGGCAAGGTGAAATGACACAGGGCCAACAGTTCCTGGCCGGAGTCTTTCAAGGTGTCAGAAGACAGCAAAAGCAACTAAAGCAAAAGAGGAGAGACTTACATGGTAACCAGGCTATCACTGGCTAGGGTGGATGTAGCACTCACACTATCTCTTTGCCCTCCTCTTGCAGGATGAATATGTTTAAGATGAGGGTGTTTAGGAAGTGAGGGCCCTGGCCCCCTTCTGAGTTAAACTTCTAAACTTCTCAAGTTAATACAATGTATCAACCATTACAGTGGGCTAAGAGTATTTTTAAAAGTAGGTTAGAAACTGCTGAGAAGTCTGCTGATTCTGTAACACAGAATCTAGTGATGACCTAGTGAAGAATATTTCGGTGGCATAATGGGGTCAGTAGCCCACTTTCAGAGATGGAGAGAAAAATCAGTGAGCAGATTAGAGTGGAAAATTTAGAAAACCATGTTAATAATTTTGCCTATTACTGTAAGTGAGAAATGAAAAAATAACTGGTAACGGAAGTGAAAGGGAAAGATTGTTTATGGTTTTAATTTTATTTTTAAATACAATAGAGGGCATGAACTTATTAAGAGAAAATTTGTGGTGATATTAAGCTTATAGTTGAAAGAAACAATAAAGAATACAGGATTCTTAAGCATTTGGGAGGTTATAAAATGCAAATATATATAGAAAAATTGTATTTTAAAGTAAAATATGAGTATTTTTCTTCTCTGTTTTCTACACATTCAAAGAAAAACTAAGTATTATGACATAATCTATTTTCTTTTTTAGAGTGAACAAACTATGCCCTTTATTTCATCCTTGTAATAATGGAGGAAAAACTTATCATGGCTAATTTATTACATTTTTATTCTGCTAAGGTGCTTGACAGGGATGAAAACAAACCAATATTTCGCAGACAAAAGAGAATTATTCCCCTCATACAAAATGATGACTTTCTAAATAAAGAAATATATTTTTCCCATGTAGATTTAGATTAGTCCCCTATGCTGAGTTTCTGCACTGAGGGTGATATACAAGAAAAGTTCATATTTTAAACTCTACAGGTGAAAACACCAGTAGGAATGGATTTGGGGTCATCTGCAATTCTGGGGCATCAGGATTCATATTGACCACAGTTTTGTTGTTCTGTACTAACACCCAAGACCCTCACTCTACCTGAAGCTGCTGACCTACTGCAATTTGTTACAAAAAACATTACTACTGGTGACCCACATCAAAGATGTCAGGCAAAAATGGTGGTAAATGCATAAAGAAGATAGATTCAGGTCATAAGATTCATTTCTATGTTAGGCAGGTTGGTTTTTTTCAGAGACAGATGACAAATTTTAAGGTGAGAGTTAATGAAAGATTCACTTTAGAAATAGAATAATCTCATAGCAAAAAACCCAGTAAAACATTGAGTAGGCGTATGGTGATGTTTCCTACAGGCTTAAAGGTCAAAGGAGTTTTTCTTGAACCTTGGAAGAAATGTTTCTTGGAGTATATTCTTTCCTTTCATTTGCTGCAATTGCCTTTTAGCATGTGAAATTGGGAAGTGAATAGATCTTTTCTTGGCTGTAGTATTTGTAACTCTAACTTGATAGAAATTGTGAAAATGTACCTCTAAACTTGTCTGCTCAAGGAGATAGAATTTGATCTTCTCAGTTTAGTGAAGATAAAAAAAAAGACAAAAGCAAAGAAAGGCGATGTAAGTGGCCATTTTATGGTGGTCCAGGTGAGACTCACACATAAGGCTAAAGATGAGGCTTCGGGAATCAGAGGAAAGAAGGATGGAAACTAACTGTGGCTAATAGTCTAATAATTAGGACAGAAAATTATAAATTGAATTAAGAACTGCATAAGAAGGGTTACTGTGATATAAAAATTATATAACTGGGAATTAGCAATATCAAACTAATAGAGATCCAACTTCTGATCCCTTGGGAATGAGGAATGTGAAAAAGGGGGCATCTTTATTTAGACCATAATGGTAAATGTAATGTCTTCAGAAAAAAACCTAAATTTCAATTTAAACCAAAAGTATATAGTAATGGTAACTGAAAAGTTGGTACAGATGTAGTAGACAGGATAAGTGTCCACAAATTTGTGACAGATGAATGTTACATTACATGGCAAAAAGGACCTTGAAGAGGTGATTAAGGTTAGCCATCCAGCTATGAAAACATTATCAGCATGATCCAGGTGAGCACAGTGTAAAATATTCCAGGATTATTCAAGTAGGTCCAGTGTAATCCAAGGAATATTCAAAAGGGGAAAATGTTGCCTGGTTGGGGGCAATGTGTTCACAGAACAAGAATCAAAGAAATTCAGTTCTTCTGGCTTTGCAAATGAAGGAAGTTAACTGTGAACCAGGAAAATGAGCAACATCTAGAAATCTGAGAACTTGGGAGAAAAAAAAGGTCTTCCTTAGGATTTCCATGAGAAACGAAGCCTTTTTCTTAATGCCTTGATTTTAGGACTTCTGACTTTCAGAACTGCAAAACAGTAAACAAACATGAATTGTTTAAGCTACTAAGTTTGTGGTGATTTTCTACAAAGGCTATAGAAAACTAATGCATACAGTAATTTATTTTTCATAAAACAGAGGTAGTGATGGAGTGACAGTGTTTTACTTAATTTTCTCATCACTGAGATGAAACACCTGACACCCAGTTAAAAGAGGAAAGGTTTATAACAGCTGACAGTTTATAGTGGCTTTTGTTCCTAGCTGGCTGGTTCCAAGGCAGGGTGGCATGGCAGAGGGGCATCACAGAAAGGCAGCTAGCGGTAAATAATAAGCAACAGGTGACAAGGGATGCTCTTTCTGTCCCTGGTTTACCCAGGCTACCCACCCTTAGTACAGAAGCATTGACATCTACTGTGGGGCACCCTTAATCCTGCCCAGAACTATGCCAAACCGATCAACAGGCTGATTTAGTAGTCGCACACCCTGACCCCATCATCATGAACTTTCCATCCAGCCACCTCCGAAAAATCCCACCTGTGACTGTATGAGACCTCAGAGGAATCTGTAGACACAAGGCATGAAAGACAAGAAACATGAGAAATGTGAAGTGCATTTCAAAAAGTATTGTTAACATTAATGTGATTGAAATATGCGAATCATTTAAAAGAATACCTGGAATATAGTCTTTCTGAGTTAGTAGATATTATTTGATTTCAATTCAACTTATTGCTGGTGATGAGTCAAGTAATATACTAGGCATAAGTTAAAAAGTGCTGAATAGATTATACTTGGAATTACTTCCATGTAGGTCATATTTATTTTTCAGGAAGAGAATTAACTGATTCTAAGTAATTAAACAGTATTACAATGAAATCAAGGCAAACTTGTGACTCTGCCCCTCTCCCAAATCTTTGTCTTTGTTTTGTTTTTCTCTTTGAGTCATACTTATCTGATTGCTAAGACAGAATTGTCTTATATAATTTGTAAGTTGCATATGTGGGCAAAATCTCACATCAGAGCAGTTGACATAAAATGTTTTTAAAATGTAGGTTTAACGCATGTAGATGTGCATTCCTGCATGAATATGGGCATGTGAGGAATTGTAAAGCCTGTACTTGGTGTATGATGAAAAATATAGCAACTATTCTGATCTTTGTTGTTCTGCTTTGGCTGTAGCAGGAGAAATAATGGAGACGTGGTAAGTGGTGATGTGTAATGGAAGCTTCCACATTATTAGCCTCAGAGTCTGTTAGTCACCCGTTGTTTGTGGAACTGTCATGGTCTCACAATTAAGGAGAAACACTAAAATCAAGGACGGGTGACTTAGTAATTTGTTGAGGATCAATTTAATTGTCCTTTGGCTTTCGGTGCTACTGAAACTCAATAAATATTTCACTTGAAGCAAATGTGATGATGAGTAAAACCACTACAAAAGCAAGAGTCACTGTTACTCACCGTTCAGCTGTCATCCAAAGACGATACTGTAAGATCGTGCCTAAATTAAATGCTGTAAATTGGGGAGATCTATATATATATATATAAATAAGAATCTCACTATGGAAAAACACATTTCCGGGGCAAAAATTGTGTGTATGTTTTGTTAGTTACCCATGAAAAGATCAATTAGGAACAAATTGTGTATTAAAGGGTAATAAAAAAAGGAACTGTCATGTCTATAATATTGTATAGTTTACAAAATATTATCTATCTAATCTTTTCTTTGAAAATGCTTAAGCCTTGTGAGAGATGTAGAGAACATATATAAAATGACTTTCTTAGGGGGACCAGGAAACTAAAGAAGAGTCACTGATTTGGGCCGGGCAGTTGTTAAATGGCTCAACTGAAGGTGAAAAATCTGATTTAAACTGTGAATTAGAGCTAGGAATTAAGCAATACATTTTTTATTCATTAAATTAAATGGGTGTTATGCTTTAAATAACTGGAGTGTGTTGAACTTAATTTTATTACTTAACATTTTCTCATATTATTTTGTAAATTTGTGTAGGAGTACAACTGACATTTAAACTGTATCTAAAGTTCATATATATATATATATATATATATATATATATATATATAAAGAACTAAATCAAATTTATTAACATATTTATTATATCTTATATTTGATGTAAAGCAATTAAAATCTATTGTTAGCAACTTTCAAGTATATACTCTTTAATCTTTTAATCAGCATTTTCAGCATATATGTTGAAACTTTCAAACACAGCATGCAATTCAGTCCAACAATTTTAGGGCACAGTCTTATAAGTTTGAAAAACGTAATACAAAATACTTGCACCACTGCAAAATGTTCATTCTCACCCCTTCCAATTAAACTGATCCTTCTTGTCTTTCTCATTATCACTGCTCTAATCTCTGACACCAAATTTTTCCTTGTTCTAGAATGTCACATACATGTGTTATAGCCTTTGTGGTTTTGTGTCTGCCTTTTCCCCCACTTAGCTTGATCTTTAAAGTTTTATCTGTTTTTGAGTGTATCAGTAGTTAATTACTAGCCAATTGCTTTTATTACTGGGTAGAACTTAATTGTAAGATTATAACCCATTTATTTATCACTTCATAGGTTGATAATCACACAATTTGTTTCAGTGTACAGATGCAGTGATTTAAATTGTTGTAAATACCAAGATACAGACCTTCTGTAGGACCCTGTTTTCATTTAGCAGAAGTAAACCCTTAGGATAGGATTTCCAGAACTTTTCTTTTATTAGTATGTATTTGCAATTCATGCAAATTGCATCCATTTTGGCAAGTGAGTATATGTGCACAATACTACTTCTTCCTTCCCCCTTCCATCCCTCCCCCTTCCATCTCTCCTCCTTTAATTCCCTTTTCCCCATTTTCATTGTTTTTGATATTATTTTTAGTTCATATTTATGGAACTTAATGTTTACATTAATTGAGGTGACTAGGTTCCTGTACATGGCATATTTTTATTCTGTTTGTATCCCCTTTTCCTTCCCCTCTCCATCATCTCTCACTCTTAGTTTCTTATATAAAGAACTACTAAAAAGTTTTCAAAACGTATGTATCATTTTGCATTCTCATCAGCAAGAGAGAGATCCTTAGCTACTTGGAGTCATGTTTAATTATATGTCATTGTAGTTTTACTTTCCATTTCCTTTGTGACTGATGAACACTTTTAAGCCTTATTGTCATAAAAGTCATTTTCCCATTACTGGGGAGAAGGATACCTGATACCAAAACCTAAAGGAGGAGAGGTTTATTTGATTCATAGACTCAGGGAGTTCATTCCATGCTTGGCCAGCTCCATGTCAGAAAACACATGGCAGACTGCCATGGCAGAGAAAAGTTTCACCATGTGACTTCCAGGACACAGAGGGAGAAAGGAGGAGCAGAGTGTAAAAACACACCCTTCCAGTGAGCCACTGCTTCTGACTGGGCCTCTGAACATGAAAATTCCGTCTCAGTCTTAGATTTTCTTCGTGAAAGTACCTACTAAATATTTTCCTTACCAACTTTTCTTTTACACTGAGTTTTTTTATCATTCTGTTAAAAATATTATACATTTTGGGTAAGAGTCCTTTTGAGGAATATGTTTGCATAATATGTATCTGCTTTTCTATGGCTTGCCTTTTGTGATGTTACTATTTCTTGTTTGCGTTGCTCTCTTATCTAGTTTTGAAATCCTGGCTGTGGCCAGCCCTGCTTGAATATTTGATGATGTCCACATGACAATTATATCCTTTGTTGCACTCTCATACTCTTGGATCAGTGCACACCTCCCCTAACAGTCCAACAGGCAAGTGTCAGGATCATGCACTGATTAGGTTATAACTCTGTGCATGATTCACAGATGAGAAAGGGATATGAGAGGAAACAGAAATACAAGAAAATATTTGGGGAATTTACTGGAAGAAATATTTTCTACCTATAGGAGATAGTGAAGAATTCCTTACTTTTCTTTTCATATTCTTTACCCTACAGATTTTATTTCTCAAATTCTCTTGTATCTGCACAGATATTTTTGTACCTTGTTTGTGTGTGTGTGTGGGTTGTAGGATGGCCGTGACTTGATTTGTTGTTCTATTATTAATGTGAAGTGTAAGAATTGAAAAATCTTATTTTACTCTGATTTTTAAATTTTGTAATTAAATATTTATTCTGGAAACATAAGATTTTTCTCTTCACAATGGGATTTGAAGAATTATATCAGAATATAATTAAATATTTTCATTATTCATCAATCCTGTATAAAATTCAGTGTCACATTTTAACAGAATCTGCAGAATCAGGTCTTGTACTAGTTTAAGAATCTTGTTTCTCACCTACTGAATGTTTGCCTTCTTATGTTTCATGGTGTTGTCATTGGTGTTGTTGCTGATGCAGCTGCTATTTCTCTTTCTGTATCTCCACTTGTTTTGTGCTTTGGAAAATTGCTTATATTAGAATGACTTCCTAATTTGTGTAACTTTCTGTAATTCATGGTTTCTAATTCTTAATCCAAATAATACACCCAAATTTAAACACTAAATACACTATCTACTTACCTATTCCAGGAAATATTCTGTTCTATCAATGAATTTTGCAAATGCTCTTATTTATTGTACTCATGTTGTTCTCTCTCTAGTAGTACCATTTTACTTGATGTAATTGCTAATTTTTTTTTTTTTGGTGCCAAGGCTAGAACTCACGACCTTGGGCTTGCCAGGCAGGTGGTTATGCCACTGAGCTAAATCCCCGGCCCACTGCAATTGCTATATTTTTCATCTGTTTTATTCTTTTTGGTGGATGGACTCACTTCAGGTATTTTCTCTCATCTACTCACATACAGCCCCTGGCATTGAGTTCCAGCCCCGGAAATCCTTAATAGGTGACCCTATGATGTAGTATTTGTCGAGGACTTCCATGGAGCTCATTGTGTTCTTTTCATAATCATCAATGAAACATTTCTCTCCTTTGGATTTGCATCTACTATAGATACTATTCCTGCCCCCAAACAGGACAGACTTGGGACTAGTTACTCTTTCCAGCAGCCATCCCGGTGTCTGTGATCTCAGCAACCTCGGTTATAGTCCTACAGTACTCGCAGAAGGGCACTGGCTTTACGTGGACTAATCCCTTCTTACAGGATTCCACTTACTTGTATCCTTGGATTTTCTATCGTGATTCTCACTTCATGGTAGAAAACACTTTTTCATCAGTTTTTTTTTTCTTTTTAGCATTTCACACAGTCTGGCACTTCTGCATTTTCCCCTGGGCCTTGTGCCCACAGTCACAAACTTTACAGGACCTGACTGCTGATCAGACTGAAACTGAAAATAACAGGGGCAGCCACATCCCTATGGTCCATGTTCCCAAGACATCCTCAGACAATAGCTCATTTTAGTCCTCAACGAGAATTCCTGGGGTGTGGATGAGTAAGAATTCCATGAAAATGCAGTTGATGGCATGGAGAATATGTTAAGGAGCCTCATCTATTTAGAAGACACAGAAAAAGTCTGTTTTATGACAATTTGTTAGTTTGGTGAAGTGGAATCAGAGTATTGAAAATGTTTATAAAACAGAATATGGAGTTCAGTTTTGTTGAAATCTAATGAGTACCAGGTTGTCACTAAAGGTGTTTGAGAAAAACAAGTTTTAAAGAATGTATATGTGTCGAAAGAGAAAATGGTGAGGATGAAGAACACCAGTGCTACTTGAGATAGGTGGCAATGAATGAAGGAGGAGTGTTAGGAACTGCCAGTGATGACCAGTGTGCTTGTGTGGCTCCCGGTTTGCTGGAGGTTCCTACAGACCCGAGCAGTGAGTGGCCGGAAAGGCTGGTGCATCTGTCGATGGTGTGACCAGTCCGTTTTCTTTTCCGGTCTTGTGTTTGGATGATGTCACTGAGATCCTGAAGCCCTGTGACCTCGACTCACTGCTTAGTCTCAACCTTTAGCACCAGGGACGAATCATCTATAGCTGCTCTCAGAGCCTCAGTCATGGCGTTTATTATTCGAGAACAGCTTTTCCTATTTGAATACTTCCAGAGTAGCTCATGACAAGCAAGAAAGAGTAACCTGAAATGAAAGCTTCTGAAGAACCCGACAGACTGTCCACTGTTTCCACTTCCTCCGGTCTTGGGTTCCTGGTCCCTTTCCCTACTACTCACCAACATTTCTCTCTTTTGTTCTAACGTTTCAACTCTCTGTGTGCGTGCTGGGTAAGGACAGTTGTCCCTTCTGGGTTTCCCTTCTTGTTGTGGTCTCTCTGCCCTCCCCATTCACTGAAGGCCTTGGAAGCCAGCATTGCCTTCTGCTCCTCCCTGACCCCTTCCCTGCTCTCCAACACTAAATCCTGAAGAGGTGTCCTCAATTCATAAAGAAACTTCTAGTGTTTATTTTTCTGCATTCAACTGGAATTATTTGTTCATAAGTATTTCATGTTATAAAAACAAAAATGGTACAAGAATGGAATAAATTACCCTTGGCCACTGATAAGTGTTCATATTTTCTTGCAACAGTTTGCAATACATGTTTTACAGTAATTATGATATAGTTTATTCACATGGTTTTCAAAATTTTATTATAAAATTAATTTCAAATAATATACAATTTTAGAATGCAACAAAAACTATAAAAAGGTTGATTTCAAAGTTCAGATTTTCATAATTAAAATAATATGATTGGTTTGATCTTACAATTTTTTTTCTCAAATGTCTTTTGCTGGTAAAGAATTATCAGCAACATAAAAATATTTTTCACGAACCTTAAAGAAGTAATATGAAAAAGGCTTGGGAACTTACTATGCTCTATAATTTTTGTTAGCACATTGTTTGATTATCTCATGGCAGCATTACAAAGTAGATATCATATTTAATTTTTGAGATAATAAGTTATTAGTTTGATTATTATCTCACAATTGATATCTGTTTAAAAGCAGTGGAAACCACTTTACAAATCTCTGTAATCTCCTTTGCATCTAATTCAAAGTCATGATCTCAATCAAAATGTTTTAAATAACTCTGCTTATAATGACATATAATAATAGTGCAATTCATACACAAACACATTTATTAATGGTGTTATTAGTTCAATAAAATAAAATATGAGAGTTCTTATTAAAATGTTTTGTATCACAATGATGAATTTTTAAAACTATCTGTGCAATCTTTCATTTTTACTTTTCCTTCTGGGGTTCCAAAAACAGCAAGTTAATTTTCCTAAAATATGAGCCAATAATAGAAAATTATTCAAATAAAAAACCAAATGTGCAAGCATATCTCATTGTTGATGTACTAACATAAAGAATTATGGGACCAGGAATAACTTGTAATTATTTATAATGAAGTCATAGAAATACAAATTTTAAAAATGACCTTACATTCAGCAGATTGCTAACCACTGCATAAATTTCACAACCAGTAATTCACTTTCTCTCATCTGAAAAGCAGAAGGAACAAATATGAATTGTAAACGTAGGAAATTAACTCTATAAATTGCTACAGAACTTCATTATTGCAATTCATTTTTCTAATATAATATTTCACAAGTTCATTTTACCATATAATTCTTACTGTTTTTCTTAGTTATTCTTTCATTGTTAGGATGAAATATCAGAAACCTACAAGTTAAAAGGAAGAAAGGTTTAATTTTGCTTGTAATTTATAAAGATTTCAGCCCATTGTCCCCTGGCTCTCCAGCAGGGGAGTATAGCAGAGAGGCATGGAAGAGGAAAACAGTCCATGACATGGCAGGCAGGAAGCAGCAAGGGTTTAAGGGAGGAGGATGGGTATATTTACAGCCCCAGTGATGTACTTTTGCCCATGAGGCTTCCCTCCCACGGTCACATCCAGGTACAAACCTGCCTGTGGACTAACCCAGGATCACACTCTGATAATGCGGGATCCCGCACGCACGGTCCAGGCCCTCCCAAAGGCCTCACCTAGGCATACATGAGACTTTGGACACTCAGTCAATAGAAGCCATAACAGTGCTCTAATTGACTAGAAAATAAGGCAATCTGGCATAGCAGAGAGGAAGGAGATATGAGAATTATTTAAAACCAAGCATTTGGTTTTAGTATAATTTGGTTTTCAGATTTTAATTTTTAACATGACCTTTGGTAGGTCACATTCTCCATCATCAATGGGAATGATCATATCAATTTCTTTTTCTTTCACACGGTTACTGAATGGACTAGATTATAGACCATATTTTGAAATGTTTTTGTAGATTTTTAGAGGCTGGTGTGCAGCATTAGGTTGTTTATTTATGCTTGCTTTGTTTACCTCGTGTGAGAATTCATTGCTATATGTTTCCCTCTTAGGAGCACTTTCACTGCGTCCCACAGATTCGGGTATGCTGTTTTCATTGAATTGTAGATATTGTTTAATTTCATTTGTGATCCATTGGTTGTACAGGAGGCTGTTATTTAATTTCCATGTGTTTGTGTAGGTTTTGAAGTTTGTTTAACCATTAATTTCCAATTTCAATGTTCTATGCCAGAAACTATGCCAGAAAATTATACTACCTGATTTAAAAACAATGTAAAGTTATACAACTTTAGAATGTTTTTATTTATATAGTAACTAAGATAATGAAATATGAGTGAAAAGACAAATATAGGTCAATAAGCCATAATGAGTTAAACTGTACAAATTAAAGATAATGCCAAGATATCCAGTGATATAACTGTAGGGTTTTCAAAATATAGTACTGGAATAAATTGATATCCCTCTGAGAAATAAAATATTTCATGAACATTTAATCCATACCACATAAAAGATGATCTCAAAATATGTCAACCTAATATATTAACATTATGGTTTTCTAGGAAAAATGAGATACAATATTTACAACTTCAGGATTGACAAAGATATATCAGGTAGTATTAAAACAACGTGAAAAACAAAAGTAAATGGGAAAAACTGGTCTGTATTAATTTTAAAAAACCATGTTTTTGAAACCCTCCTAAAATCAAGCCATGCCATGAAAGTTCTCATGATCCATATATTTGGACAACATCTTGTAGAGGCAACATATAGCCTTTACATATCAATAACAGACAGAAACAGAAATTGGGAAAGTGCTTTAAGCAGCCACTTCTCAAAAGAATATATATTACTAACCAGAAAACACTGAAAAGCATCGTTTACCCTCAGGGAATACAAATTAAAACTACTATAATGTATGGCGTAAAGCAAGTCCCCTGGAACGAATGAATGACTTGCCAATGACACAGCACTCTGGAAAAATCATTTAGATACCTCTTTAAAAGTTATATATATATATATATATATATATATATATATATATATATGTATATATATATATACATATATATACATATATATAATATAATTTTTGTGCTGGTAGTATTGGAGATGAAACCCAGGGCCTTTGCACTGAGCTAATATCCCAGCTGATAGTTATTATGATTTTTAATTCAAATTGACCTTGAGAGCGGGTCTAAGTTGCTAAGGCACAGCTCTAACCTGTGATCCTCCTGCCTCACTCCACTCTGCCAAATCCTGGGGCTACAGGCATGAATCGCTGTGCCTGCAGCCTAACTTTAATACGTTCGGCCATTCCAGTTCTCTTACTCTGCAGATATGTAATACTTTCAAGTTTTCCTGAGAATTTGATTTGATCGACAGCACAAGTTTTATAAATCCTCTTAAATAAAGGCATGTGACATAGCCATATCCCCAAATCATTCACTTTGCTCTCTACTTTTCAAAGCAGAATTGCTTGGAGAACTTTATCCCTTGAACCCCAGCCCTTCCTTTTCTTTGTGATATTCTTTGTCTACTTCTTTTGCCATTCAATAGAAAGGATGCTAATCAAAGGAGTTAATTAATATCATCTTTCTTAAACTCTATGTTTCACAAAGGATTAGCAATATTTATCCCAATAAGTTATCCATTTCTTTTCGAAATATATTCCACTCTAAGGTCTTCCTGACAGTATTTTAATTAGATTTTTTCCCTCAATGTTTTAGTTTGCATGTCTTCTTTATTCATTTAATCTTTGTAAGACTCCCATATGTTTGTGAGTCCCAGAAATTTATTATTGCTTTATCTTGCTACACTACATAATTCCTTGATGTCAAGTGTTATTAGTTTCTAATTTGGGAACAACTTGTCTCCAACATGGATTTCCTTTTAGTATGAGACTTGTATATCCAATTGGCCACTCAAAAAGTATATTTGGATGTACAAAATGCAGTTCAAAACTTAAACTCATCAAAATATAATTAGTGTATGTTTTCCCAACCTGTAAATGAATCCTCTTTCACCAATGGCATACTAATGAAGAGGTGGTGGGAGCAGCCCCTCCTGGGCACCTTGACGTGCATACATTGTAATATTAGTTTGGAAGCTTCTTGAGATTTTACTTACTGAGCTCCCACATGACAAGGCAAATGAAACAAAAATAAATTGTTGCATACAACGCAGACTTCATAGGTTTCCATTAACCTGGTGTCCTCTTATGGCAACTGTGTTGGTATCTTATCTTCTTCCTTGTCTTTGGAAGCATTCTTTTCCCATTTTCTTTCTTATATCCATAATTATTTGGATCAGTCAAATATGTGATTCGGTTTGTCCTTTAAAAAGAGTTTGACTTGTATACAGTTTTTAAACCTCTGCAAAGCAATCGTCTTTCCCTCACTCTTCAACTCCCCTTCCATGTTATTCTGATGCTTAAAATGTTTTCAATTCTTCTGAAAAATGTAGAATAAAAAATTAAACTCCTCAATACAACATAAAACATCCTCTATGATCTGGTATTATCTATTTCTCTAATATATGTATATAAATGAAATATATATTTATAAATGTTTATATATATATTTCATTTATATATACGCACACATGTATGTATTCATACATGCATTTTTCTGCTGGATGTTTTTCCTCTAAAATGCAAATATATATGTGTTCTTAGTTGTGCAAGCAAGAAACTTGAGAAAGGTTTAATAGTTTCCTTTATATTAATATTGTACTCAATAATTGGCCAACATTGCTGGTTTCATTGCATTACATACATATTACTCTAATCTTCCTCTTTATGGGATCCTTTCAGCAGTACTGTAGTGGACAGGTCCACATTATTTTTTGGCTGAGTGATTGTGATTGACCTCACATCCTTCCACACGTCCAGAGATGTATATTACAAATGAAAACATTATAATGTTATTCTTTTGGTTGAATAATTTTCAGTGTTTCTGACTATTTAAGAGTAAAAGCTAAACTCATTAACACAGCATCCAACATCTTCCATTACCTGGTACCTCTAATTTTACTCACATTTCTTCCCATTTTATACTTGTCTTTTTTAAAAATATTGAACTGTGAAATTGCCACTATTTAGTTCAAATGGTTGAATATCAATATCAGTAATATCTCAGTATGTGACAAACCTTGTGTTCAACTAATACTCAATGGCCTGACATTTGTACAATACAAATTATTTCTTGATTCTATGACTACATATTTCAATAAAAATACATGAAGGTTTTTTTATTTCAAAATCATAATTCATTCTGGTAACATCTGTCTATGCTTCTCTATTAGACTTCTTGACGTTCTCTGTTACTTAACTGTTCACTTTAGTCATTATTGTATTTTGAGTCAGATAACCATGAAGCTTTTAACCTACACATAGAATAATAATACAGAAGGGGAATAAGACTGTGTTTCTAGTAAGTCATGTAAAGTCACTAATTTTAGTTTTATTTATTATAAAATAAGAATTAGGCAAAATGCTAATCATGATGTAAATTCCTTCATAATGTTGAATGAAAAATGACAAAAAATACAAACTTTAAAATCTTTAGATTAATAATAATTCTTATAAGGCATACAAAATAAATTCGCTGCCAGATATTCATACACAGTAAAAGCTAAATTTATAAAATATTGAAAATTATGAATAATTATATCAAAGTCTCAGGTTAGAATGAAAAAATATATTACTTGCTCCAAGTAATAATACTAAACTATAAATTTCACAAAAGCTATGATGTTAACCAAATAAAATAAACATTCACTGTATTAATATAAATTTTCATGTGAGTTTAAGTGAGTCATACATTGCTTACTTAAACATTTAGGTTAAAATTCTTGAAATATTTCACTTCCTTTATAATCATTAAAGTTTTCATTTTCATAAGAGTAATTTCAAGAAGTTACTTGACATGAAAAGATAAATCTATGTTTCACTGTCTCCTGAATTTTTTCAAACTTGTTAAAGATTATTCTAATGTAACAAAAAGACATTTTACATTATATCAATAAAATTAAAGTAGGCTTCCAAGACAGTATCCTTTAGAGCATAACTCACCAACCAGTGGCTTTGCTAAAATGACCATATAATGAGAATATTTTTTTGCAAGGGATTGAAACTTTATTTATTAGTGCTTAAACGATGCAATCACTTGCTAAAATGTCTGGAGACAGACTGACTTTACGTTAGGTAACACCTATCAAGGGCTCGGTTTCCATCTGTCCGTTTCCAACTGTCACTCTCAACATGATGTTAAGTCTCAAAGGATACCAACATGGTTTCAGTGGTTAGAGGCATTATTTCCTCCCAGAAAAATATCCAGAGGTGAAAAAGACAATTTCTCCTTTCTGTTTTTGTCATGGAAGCAGACCTTTATCAAACTTAAGGGAGCAGACATTCTGTCACCCAAGAGATGAGAATTGAAACACAAGTCAGTTATTGGTGCCAGTAAAAGAATTATTGTGATTACCCTGACTGCTCAATGCCCACTACTTTTGGTTGGGGAGGGACAGGTCCAGCTTTTATACTTGCATAAAATTAAGTGTTGTTATCCAGGAAAGGGGAAATCAGTTGCTTGGGGTGAAACCTTGGAAGCTTGCTCTGGACTGCATTCTGCACAGTTGTTCTAATCCACAGAGGGAGATGGCACCTTTCAAAAGAGTTTCTGCAGGCTTTTTATAAGACAAGGTAGAGACATTACATTACCTTAAGTTTTAGTTAAGGGAGAAGAAGTAGAAGAATAGGTGAAAAAGAAAGAGGAACAATAGTACTACAGAAATGCAAAAAAAAAAAAAAAGACTGAATTTCAAATAGTGTCCAGGAAAGGTTTTCAGCTGTCATCCTCTGACCCCTAGGAGAAGCAACAGGTTTACTATAGCAGGTCCCAAAGTTAGCCAGGAAGAGCAGTGCTCACCTGGAATCCCAGCACTCTAGGAGGCTGAGACAGGAGGCTGGGCATCTCAGCCTGGCCTGGGCAATTTAGTGACTTAGCAAAGCCGTTTCAATATAAAATTATCTATTCTTAAATAATTTACTTTACTGTATGTTTTACACATACACGATGATCACATTCATGGAAGGACATCTGTCCTGGCACTTTATACATCCTAACTCCTCCCCTTTCCCATTCCTGTCCCCTCTCCTCAATCCCTTCTCCCCTCTCTGTCTACAAAAGATTTGTTTCCATTTTAATCTTTTTTGTTGTTTTCCCTTTTCTCATCCTTTCTTTCCCTTCCCACTCTTCCAATGTTTTCTTTGCAGTTGAATTTTTTTTCCTATTTCACAATATTTAGTATACATTTTGGTCTTCATTTACACTTTCTATTCCTCACATAGAGAAGCTATGTAATGTTCGAACATGTGTATCCAATTAATCTGACTTAGGTGTGTGGTCTCAAAGTTCATCCACTGATCTAAAAACATGTCAAGGTTGTCACTCTTTATGGCACAGTAGTACTCCATCAATAAAAAAAAAAGCCCATGCACTTGTCTTTATCAATTCATTAATTGATGGCCATTTGTGCTATATAAGACTGGTAACACATGGGTGTGCGTGTATTGCTGTGATGCGATGCTTTTAATTCCACTGGTAAGGGGAGTAACTGGGCCAAATGGAGCCTCTCGTTTTAAATTCTGAGGACTCTCCACCTTGACTTCCACAGTAGTTGCACCAGCCTACACTCCCACCAACAGTGGAGAAGGGTTCCTTATTCCCACAGCCACACCAACATTTTTTGCTGGTTCATTTCTTGTTGATAGCCATTCTCAGTGTTATTTTAAACTGCACCTCTTGAATGACCAATGATATTGAACAATTTTTCATGTATTTATTTGCCATTTTTACTTATTCATCTGAGAATTGTTTAATCATTTCAGATGCCGAATTTTGAATTGGGTCTTTAAATTTGGGGTGGAGGATTTGAAGTTCTGTATATCTTCTAGGTATTAGGACTTTGAGAAACAGCTTGCAACACCTTATTCCTACTCTGTGGGTTGTCTTTTCACTCTGTTGTTGATTGCTTTGGAGCCCAAATAGTCTACTATTGAAACTCAAACTTCCAGAAAAAAACAAGTCAAACCTAGTCTCACATGAGGGAGGAAACTGAAGATCAGAGCAGAATTTAGTGCGACTGAGACAAGAATATGAACTAATAATTGAGAGTTGATTTTTTGAAAGATGAAATAAAATTGACAAACTCCTAGTCAATCTTATCAAAGAAAGAAAGACTGAACTCCAAACAATTAAGAATGAAAAAAGAGAAATCACAATGGATTGTGCAGAAATTTGGAAGATCGTCAAAACCCACTTTGAGAACATGTCTTCAAATAAGAAGAAAAACACAGAATAAATGGACAGATTCTTAAATATATATGAACTACTAAAGCTGAATTAAGCTGTAAGTGTTCTAAATAACCCAATATCAGTCAACAAAGATGAACATGTAATTACAAACCTATCAACAAAGGGAGGTCCAGGTACAGATGGATTCACTACAAGAAATTTAGTGAAGACCTAATGCCAATACTCCTCAAACTCTGTAATGAAATTGAAAACTAAGTAATATTCTCAAAAGTTTTCTGGAAGCAAGCATTCTTGGTATCAAAACCAGAGAAATATACAACCAAAAAGACAGGTACAGGCTAACCTCCCTAATGAACATAGACACAAAAATCCTCAAAGAGATACTGGAAAACAGAATGCAGCAACTTATCAAGATAATGATACACCATGACCAAGTAAGATTCATCCCAAGAATGCAGGGATGTTTCAATGTATGCAAATCAATAAATAGAACATACCATATCAACAGAGCCAAAGATAAAAACCACATAATCACCACAATAGGTGCAGAAAATGCATTTCAAAAAGTCCAATACCCATTCATGATACAAACCCTACAGACAGTTGGAATAGATGGTCTTTTCTTTAATTTATGACAAGCCAACATTCAGCATCATATTACATAGTCAAAACCTGAAAGCTTTCACTCTAAAATCAGGAATAAGACAAAGTCATCTACTATCACTACTCCTTTTCAATATACTTCTGGAAATATTAGCAGAGCTATTAGCCAAGAGAAAGAGATAAAAAGAATAAGACTAGGAAGAACTTAAATTATCATTATTCATGGATGACAGGATATTGTACAAAAAGACTCCCAAAATGGAAATTTCATTATGTGAGACCCTATGCTCAGGGTGTAGTGATTTATTCTCCTCTGGATCTCCATACTGGGAATTATAAATTACAGTGAAATGTGGATCACTCCTAAATCTCCTAAGCTCAATGCTTATGATATAATGGATTCACTGGCTAAGTGAAAAATACTCAAAGCTCAAGGTTATTTCCAAGACGTAAACATTGGAGAAGAAAGTATCTCTGTTTAGTTACTTAAAGTTTCCTGATTAAACTCTCACTTACATAACATGAAGGATTCAAATGGACATAGAATGCGAACAAGTCATTCAAGTCATGGAGAATAATTTTGAGGAGAGCAAGTGTAAGAATCTGCAATAGCAGGATGTGAAGCAATGGAAAACTACATTACTGGAAAACAGATGAGAGAAGTGGACGGAACTAAACTTTGTTGAGCTTGGTGAGCTCCCTCTATGCTCCTGAAATCCTGTTAATGTAATAAAAATTTCAACAAGAGATGGGTTTAAATCAAGTGGGAGGACAGGGGCTCTGTGACTTAAGGGTGTTGGTTCTGCACGTTGATGCTGTGGATAAAAGTTAGCAATCCTCTCCTGCAGTACTCAGCCCTGCCTGCCCACCTCTGTGTCTCAGGCGGCTCACCTGTACATGCAGAAGTACAACACTCTCAACTTGCTAGTGTTTGAGGCATAAGTGAGGTACATAGAGCACTTAGGAGAATGCCCAGAAGTGCTCAGTAAATGTTAGCTAATCCTATTTCTAACTCCCTGAGGTTTAATATGAAAAGAAAGGAACACACGATGAATATATTTGAAATCATTTAACTCTGAAACATGCACTTTAATATTTGGAGAAACACATTATCTTGGAGACTATTTACTGACATAGTTTAATTCAGAATATTTTTCAAAATTTCAGTAGAGGGAAGCTCTTATCCAAAACCATATAAACAACAAACTATATCAGTGTACATCTTTTCAGAGTGATCACTTTCTACAGAAAGAAAAGAACAATTGTAAAGAGAGGGTTCATCGCATTTTATACACATTGCATGTTTTTCTTCAGCTAATGGAAGAACACCAGCAAGGAGGATTATGTAAATGCAGGACTATAAAAGCGGCTTAGTCAGTGGTCTCACTGAGGGTCACGCATTAACAGTTTTATGAGCAACCCTATGACAAAAAAGGAATTTAAACTATTATGTGACAACACTCAACTGAATTATTTTCTTTAGTAAGAAACTCTGAAGTTTCTCTTGGAGAGCTTTGTATGAGGAGAAACCTGTTGTACATTTTTCTTGACAACTTTTACATTTGCAACAGGCAAGGCACAAACACCTTGGGGCAGTGTATACTGTTCCTGACACTCTTTAAAAACATGAATGAGGTAATAAGTAATTATCAACAGATAAAGTGACATTGCTATGCGGAAGCATACAATCGACAGGGGCTGCATAATATAAATAGATAAGAGACAAACACAGAAGTGTAACAAAAATGTATGTCACTGTCATCTTTTACATCTTTTTTCCCTACCTTATCAGAGAATATTTACACTGTTTAAGTAAATATATGTGTAAATATATGTGTATACAGGTGCAAGTACTGTTTAGGTAAATATATATATATAATATATATTATATATTATATATATAATATATTATATATATACTAAATATCATTGTGTTGACATGTGCTAAATTCACATATATATATTATTGAGTAAAATTTGTGCATACTATGCAGATCACCATTAGTGAGCTAACAGTTATTATATCTGTTATATGAAAATAGAGCTAGATGGTGTTTAATTTCAAAGCTACAAGGAATTATATAGCATAAAGAGTAACATAATTTGTACAAGTGCTGTGTAATTTTTGTTATTCTTAGGATATTATTATACTAGCTCTATCTAGTGGTCACTTATGAATATTACACTCAGCTAATAAATATAAATTAAGAAGTGTGATGTAATTTACAACCTGTAAGTTCTGATTCACCTTCTGTAAACTGCATGTCAAATAACTTAGACATACACAATTGTCATCCCATATTGTTCATTGATATTATCTATATGCAAGACTTTTTTAAATTGTGGTACAAATATTTAACATAATCTCTTAGTGCCTAAAGGTACAATATTGAAATGTAACTGGAATGTTATACAGCAGATCTCTAGAACTTAGGATGCATAACTGAAATTTTGTCTCTTTTGACCAAGAGAAAAAGGAAGTGAGGAAATTGCTAGTCAACCTCCATTGGTCATTGACAACCTTCAGTTTACTCCGCTCTGTGTATTTGAAGGTGACAGAAGTCTTTCTAAAATCAGACTGTTCTTATCAGGCTTTCTTATCAATTCAGGGGTATTATTTAGCTATTGTTATAAGATATGAAAGCATAATTAGGCTTCAAACACCAGCCTTTTATTTCTCACATAAATCTCTGAGTCACCAAGGTGGTTCTGCGGATCTAGACCAGATGGGGTCCTGGGCTGCTCCATGCGTGCATCTGTGGTTACTTTCTACAGATCATTTCCTGGACAACTGGGGTTTGGCTGGTCCAAGGCAGTCTCAGCTGGTGTGATTTCTCTCTGATTCTCCTTCAGGGCAACCCAGACTTTACACAACGTGTCTGAGTTGTGTAGAAATTCACAGTCTTGTGTGACACAGAATTGCATCTGATACTACATTCTTGGACCAAAACAAGGCATAATGAAGGTGTAAGGGGAAAAGAGGTTCTGACCTAGTGAGAGGAGCTGCATACTCACATGAAAACGGC
>PVJX010025735.1:0-26607 GCA_004027295.1 Dolichotis patagonum | reverse complement strand
AAGTTTACAGTATTTTACTATAGCAGCTTGCATGGACTATGCCATTTCAGTTAAATTTTAAGATTATTTTACATTCCATTTTACCTGCTGTAAAATGAGTATTTCCCTGAGAACACTGTTACATGTTCAGTAGCTCACCACTATAAAAGAATTCTCAAAGAGTTAAAAATGCAAAGAGCAAATTAAACTTTTTCAACCATTAAAAGTAAAATGTAAGATATTTGCTAATGTGTTTTGCTAGAGCAGCAATTCCTATGAAAAATTACTAATCATTTTCTAATGTCAACTGACTTGGGAAGAGCAGATAAACTTAGTGATCCTCGAAGTAACTGTTTTTTTTGATCTATATGCCATTGCTTTAACATCAAATAAAACAAAGCATTGAAAGAGTCTTTTGCAATTGCTAGAACTCTTAAAGAAAGCAAATTGAAAACAGTAGAATTCAGGAGATCCAATAATACTTCTCCCATACAAAGAACCAAAACCAAACCAAACTTTCCAACCAATGGTAACAGTTTTCACACTCCCTTTTAAATTGACAAGGAAATCTCTGCTGTGTTGGAAAGCCAGACAGGATTAGCCCTGTATGGTATCACTAACACTGTGGTTCATGGACCAGCAGCATTAGTGTTATCCTAGAACTTACTAGAAATATAGTTCTTAGGCTTCACTGCAAATTTACTGAATAAATCTCTGGCTGTGGAGCCTAAAAATCAGTTTCAGTAAACTTTTTTAGCGACTCTTACCAAGATAAAGCTTAAGAAGCACAAGTCTTTTTTTTTTGAGACAAGGTCTCACTGTGTAGTCCAGGCTGACTTCAAATTTGTGGCAATCCTCCTGCTTCAGCTTCCTGAGTACTGAGATTACAGGCATGCGCTACCACACCCAGCAAAAGTAGTCATATCTTGCACTGACAGACCCAAACAAGCCAACACACATACCAGGTCAATAGTTACTCTCAGACACAAGGTAATCATCACCAACATACTATATATTTTGCCTTATATCTAGATGTCTTGCCCAAGTCTCATGCACTCATAGGTGGGGCTTTTGGGAAGTGGCTATATCATGGGTATGTGATATTAGACCAGTTCACTGATGGGTTTACAGGTAGGTGTGAAGTTGGGAGGTTAAACCTGGTAGGAAGTGGATGGTAACTGTGGGCGTGGCCTGAAAGAATATATGTATGTGTACACACACACACACACACACACACACACACCCTTCCTTCCCTCCTCATGCTGCTCTCCTTCCTGCCTGCCATGGAGCATGCTGGTTATGGACTGAAACCTCTACAAACTGTGAACCAAAAATAAATCTCTCCTTCTTTAAATTGTGGGTGTTGAACATTGTGTCTCAGCAATGAGAAAGTAATTAAGGTAGATTTTGGTATCAGAGAAGTAGAATCACTTGCTGTAATTAATGTTACCTGATCATGTGGTTCAGCTTTTGGAACTGATTTGTAGAAAGAATTTGGAATGGTTTGGAAATGCAGGCTGGAGAAATAGCCCTAGAATGTTGTAAAGTGAGCTTGATGGGAGATGCTGGTCAGAGCTCAGAAGCCCAGAATTCTAAGAGTAAAATAAAGCAGCCAGTAAAGACAAGGCTCAGGGGGGTTTCTGTTGGGAAGGACTCCATCAGCAAATGGACTCTGGGCCATGTGTGTTTTGCTCCAGCTAAAAATTTGTGTGCATTGTGCCCATGTCCAGAGACATTTCTGCAGACTCTTAAGATTAAAGGCAATAGACTAATCTTGTAGAAGAAATTTCAAGGCAGTCTAACATTGAGGCAGTGGCATGGCTACTGTTGGGAGCTTTTAGCCAGTTCTACTTTGAGAAATAAGAACAAATGACTCAGCAGGATGATTTAAAAAGTTATTGAGTTTGGCCAGAAAGGAAGCTCTAGTAATGATGTCGCCTGCAAAGATGGAGCAGAAAATTTGGGTTCTGAAAAGATTAGCATTAAAAACCCAAGTATTTCAGAATAAGACAATAGAAAAGATGGCCAGAAGGCATCACTAGAAGCAGTAGGACTCAGCCCTTTACAGCCTCAAAATTGTAAAGACTCTGTTTTGAGAGAAGCGCCTCAGGGCAACATGATCCATAACGGTGGAGGCCTAGGGAATGTATTCCTCTGGATTGGGTTCAGGTTCCTTAGCACTCAGCAATCCAAGAACTTCACCCTCTATCCCTACAACAAAGACAGAAGGAAGCCTGGTTAATGCTCTAGCTGGCAGTAAAACACAGCCACATACACTTGGTGCTGGTTTTAGGCAAATGCAGAATACAAGAGTTGTAAGGTAATGGAGGCTTCCATCCAGATTTCACAAGAAAGCCTGGGAGGCCAGGCAGTGGACTCCAGAGAGCAGTGTGTGAAGCTATTAGTAAATCTGGACATGGATACCGCAGAAGATTGGATAAGCCAGAACATAGATCATCTGAGGAAAGCTGCAAGGAGTAAGCAAAGCTTCCCTAAGAAAAAGGCTACAAGGGCCACTAGCCATGTTGCAGGGGTGGGGTCACCCAAATTCTTTGGTGTTCACATCTTGCTACAGATTGTCCTGATGCTGGACCTGGAACTGTATGGGGATTTAATGATTACCATGCTGGATTTTGGCCTTGCTTTGGAATTATTTCCCCCTATTGTATCTTTTTTTCTTTTTTGAACTGGGAATCGAATTCATGATCTCACGCCTGCCAGGCAGGTGGTTGTGCCACTGAGCTAAATCCCCAGCCCACCCCTATTGTATCTTTTGGAACTGGAATATTTATCTTATGCCATTGTATGTTGGAAGTATTTAACTTTCTTTTCATTTTCACAGGGGTTCACAGCTAAGAGGTTGCTTTATATTTCAGAGGAGAATTTGAACTTGATTTTTTTGGTGATGCTGTAACTGTTAGGACTTTGGCAACTCTTACAGATGAATTAAATGCACTTTGCTTTACGGAATGTGCATCAGTCTTTTGGGAGCCAGGGGAAGAATAATATAGCTTATATCTAGATGTTCCCAAAGCCTCATGGCCTCATAGGTGGGGTTTTGGGAGCTGATTGCATCATAGGTATGTGATATTGGATTAGTCCATTGATGGACTTATAGCTGAGTGTGATGTTGGGAGGTGAAGCCTAGTAGGAAGAGGTGGGTCACTGTGGGTATGGCCTGGGAGTATATAAATATATAGCTTTTCTTCTCCTTTGATGTTGCTCTGCTTCCTGCCTGCCATAAACTATTTCTCCTCTGCCACCCCACTCCATTTGGAGCTAGTCGATTATGGATTGAAATCTATAAACTGAGTCAAAAGAAACCTTTGTCCCTTAAATTGTGGGTACTGGCTATTATATCTCAACAATGAGAAAGCAACTAACACAGTATACATACATGGCAAAAGGAAAATTTTGGCTAGCTATAATCCCAAAAAAGTATTCTCAGAATAGGTGCCATGGTAAATGCAAAGAACTTTGCTCTGAAGTAGATAATACAGACTTATATAAGGCAGAATAACTGGGTGTTACATAACTCAAAGAGATAATCCCAAGAATTGCTGTAGTGAGTAGACAGTTCAAAGAAAGTCAAATGAGAATAAAGGAGGGGGCATTCCAGGGAATAATCAAGAATAAGGAAGCTGGGCATGGTGGTGTACACCAATAATCCCTGCATTTGTGAGGCTCAGTTAGGAGGACTGCAGTGAGTTCCAAGCCAGCCTGGGCTACATAGTATATTCAAAGGTAGCCTAAGCTACAGACAGACAAAATCTTGTCTCAAAAACAAACAACAACAACAACAACAACAACAACAAAACCCCCAAAAATCCCCAATGAGAAAAAAAAGAATAATGAAAAGCTATTTTAGATACTGAATACTGAGAAGCTATCATTTGAAAATTAATCATGTTGGGGGCCTGTATTCTAGCAACAGAGTATATATAGGCTGAGAATAAAGGTTATCAACCTCACAGAAAACGAAGCTTCTATACATACAGAATTCAAGCCTATGAGAAAAAGTTCCCACTGGGAGGAGTGACAGTGAACCATTCAGTGGAGTTACTGCTTGAGTGAATAAGGGAAACGTGGTACTACTGAAGTAGAGGAAAAACAAAGAGACCCAACAAAGCCTTTAGAGAGAAGTGTGTGTTTTCAGTTTTATATGAGGTTAATAATGAGGAAGAACTCAATGCACAGGATGACACTGGAGGTTTGGAACTCACAAGAAAGCCTGAAGCATACTGAGAATGTCTAAGGATAGAATGGCACCAGAAGGCCTAACAAGACATTTGGAGAGCCTATGAAAAATGGGATAGGAAAAGACAGATAAGACATGGTATTATGCGGTATGTATAAGTGTGTAAGATAGATGACCATATTACTAAATTTCTGTTAGATCACTGAACAGAATGGTTTACTGAATGTGTAGCCACATACTGAATGTGTAGTTGAGTGTGTAGCCACATTTTATGCTTTGATTTTAAGATGACAATAAGTAATGTAGTGATTCTATGATGTTAATTTTTTTGAACTCCGTATTATTCTACCGTTTTTTTTTCTTTTTTTAAATTGTTTTTTATTTTCTTTCTTTAAATTAAAAAAGACAGGGTGTTATGGTTTGGATTTTAAATGTCTCCTAAAGTTCATATGCTAAAGGCTTGGTTGCTATCTTGTGGTACAACTGGGAGGTGGCAGAACCTTTAGAAGTGGGTCCTAGGGCAAGGAAGTTATTTCACTGGGGAAGTGTCCCTGAAGGGGATAATGGGAACCCAACTCTTTTCTCTCTCTCTCTCTCTCTCTCTCTCTCTCTCTCTCTCTCTCTCTCTCTCTCTCTCTGTGTGTGTGTGTGTGTGTGTTCCAGCAGCCATGAGACAACCAGTTTTATTCCACTACCATGCTATGTGCCATTATCTGCTGCCCTGCCACAGGCCCAAACACTATGGAGTCAGCCAATCATGGATGGAAATCTCTAAAAACAAACTTTTCTTCCTTGTAAATTGTTTACCTCAGGTGTTTTTTCACAGTGATGAAAATCTGACTAGCACAAATAGCCTTAAGAAATGCCTAAAATATTTTCCAATTTAGTCCTCTACAAATTAGGGGTAGAATTAAGGCCCCATTAAGGAAGTCATGTGTTTAGCACAGAATAAAACACCAACATTGTTTCCAGAAGAATACTGAGGAAAAGGTTGGCTGAGGTATGGTTTAAAGCAAAGTGATTGGAAAACTACAGAAGGTAGAATCCTAGGAAACCAGGATGTACGGTAGCATTTCAAGAGAACTCCATGAGCTCTAGAAACACAGGACAGTGAATTATTTCATGCTGGTGCTCCACATTTATATAAATAATACTTTGAAACAGACTGAGCTTAATGGATATTAGGGTAAAAGTGTTCTGAATCCTAAACAATGTTTAACTTGTTGTATAGATGCAAAGTAGGTCAAAAGTGAAAATATCAAATAGTTAGAAATGAAGAAATGGATCTTAGGAAAACTCAGCCTTGAAATTAGGATTTACAGTGAAAAGGTAAAAAAAATGAAGTTCTGAAAACAGATAAGGTACTAAGAAAGTGAGTAAAAATTGACAAGAATGGTTGAAGAAAAAAAAGTAATGATTTTGAGGAACAGCCAAAAAGAAAGAAGAAAATGGGCAGTAACAAGTTTAACACAAGTTAAAGTGAGTGAGCATAGCTCAGTGGTAGAGTGCTTCCTCAGTATGTTCAAGGTAAGCATATTAGTGATTAGGACATTAATGAGTAACTTGAGCAGCTTTAGCTGTAGGTGGGCACGATAATTGAATTACAATGGGTAAAAAAGAATATTTCTTCTTATAAACATTGATGGTATTAAAGCAAGGCAAACAAAAAATATAAAGATAAATTTCTTTATCCTAAAAAATACCTGAAAACATTTGTAGGCAGAGGCAATGTGGCAGAGAAAGAAATGAAATTAAAGCCCACAATACTTAAGTAATGTTAAACAGGAAATGGCAGAAGAGGAAGAATAGAATTAACTTTATAAAAACTGGACATATCTATTTTCTGATGTTAATGTCTTGATGAAGGAAAAAAAAAAACAATTGTAGGTAAAAAAACATTTGAGAAAAACAAAAACAATGGCCTCTAACTAACATGCAAGCAACATTAACAACTGAGAGACTACCATAAAAACTTGAAGGTCAAAAAAGACATGTTAAAACAGATATATTTTTTAAAAGGACCAAATTAAAGTTAAAGATTATGAATTCAGAGCTGACTGAACCAAGCAGTTTGCTGCTCTAGAAATGACCAGAGAGAGATCAAAAATGATGAGATTCAAAGACATCAAGGTTAAGCATTATTGATGATGCAATGAATTCTAGCACAAAAACATAGCAGCCTTCAAAACAGACTACCCTGAGGCAGGATGAAGTTGAATGAACGGTGCTGCTGGAATGAAAAGAGGATCAAGACTCTGAAAGACAAATTCAAAATAAGTATTGCATGTAATAAGGTAAAATGGGATGGTGAATACTTTGGTTGGCCTCACAGCGATCATCTTGCCTCAGCCTCCAGATAGCTAGGATGACAGGCATGTGCCACTGAGCCTGGCTGTAATACAGGTTCTGAAGTCTTTTTTTTGGCACAGCATAATAGAAGCTCAACCAATGTATCAAAAAATTTCCAACAGCAGCTTATGACTAGAATATCCCTATAGTCTCTCATTTTACATTTCATTGAATGAACAGAAAGACAGATGGATAGCTGGAGAAAAGAGTATTGCGACAGGGAAGAGAAAAAGAGGAAAAGAAGTGAGGAAGGGGAGGAAAAATAATGTTCTTAGCATCATGACAATACCAGAAGCCTCTTAAAGTGGCCATTTTGGAGAGAACTCACAGTTACATGTATTAATTTGGTAAATATATTGAAAACATTAAAAATTTCATATTTGAAAACTTTTTTACTTAAAAAATTCCCATAGAAAAACACATTTCCTTAATAAACCTATTCTAATTACATTAGTCTAATAATTCTAATTTTTGCCCCCATACTTACACTGAAAAACAGTATAAGAAACACCTAGAAGATCCATTTTATTAGATTTTAGCTCTTTGATGAAGTAAACTTACTCCTAATAAGATACATCTGCTTTCAAAAATTTAACTTGCAGAATGATATTTGCGGGGAAGTGCTAGAGAGTAAACCTAAGATCTTGCACATGCCAAGCAGTACTCTACCACTGATTTGAATGGCAATTTTGAGTGGCATTTCACATATTTAACTTACCTGACCATATGATTTACAAAGGCTTTGTTACAGTTAGTGTTGTATTTGCAAAAATTACAGTTGATAAATATAGCAAAGTGGTTTGCAAAATCTTTGATTTTGGTACGACACTCAATGCACTTGTAAATTCCCCGATGACATCTTATGGAGACAAAAAATTGATAAAATATACTGTTAGGACAAAAATATTAATGATTTATGAACCGAAGACAAGATATTTTAAATCAATATCTTTCAATAGACACTTATAATTTGAAAATTGCTTTCAAACAATAAGCAAGAACAAGTGTAAAAAAATTAATACTAGTTAGTATCTCTTCGGAATAAAAATGATTGAATCAGCCAATTCAACTATCACAAGATAAAAGCACAAAATACAAGATTCAGTGTACAGGATTCAAGTTCTGTTAAGCAGATACACAAGGTACCTTTTAATCATTTGCTTGGCTTTTATGCCACATAAATTATCATGTAAATGTACCTACCAGTGGGTTCTATGGCATGGTATATTATATGAAAATAAAATTGTAAGATTAAGTTAGTATTGTATATCAGGAATAAAAACATACCTTAAGTTCTTCAAAGCTATGCTGAGTTTATTTTTTCTGTTGCGCTGTCTCCTTTGCTTGTAAGAGAGTATTTTGCATTTAGTTGCACTTTCACTGGGTTTACTTGTGTTGGGTTTATTTGCAGTGGACACAGTTGCCTGAGGCTTAGTTGTCTTAGCTTTGTTTGCATAAGATTTTGTGAGATTTTTGGCAATTGCATTTTCGGATTCTGGAGAAAATACTTGAAGAGAAGAGCTTGGAGTGGAACTGGAAGGTGTACTTGGTGGTTTTGACTGAGGTGGTCCAAATGACGCTCGAATAGTAACCTATTAAAAAAGCAACACATACATTTAAAAAAATGATTATCAGTGGCCGGACATGGTGGCACATGCCTGTGATCCCTGTGCTCAGGAGGCTGAGCCCGGAGGATTGCTATGAGTTCGAGGCCAACCTTGGGTACATATTGAGTTCAAGTCATTCTGAAGTGCATAGTGAAGCCCTGTGTAAAAAAGACAGTAACAACAACAAAAAAGAAAACAAAAGACAAAAAATTAATTATTTCAGTCACATTAAAAATATCACCAGTAAGCCCTCACATTTATGATTAACTGTTTTTTGACAAGGGTGCCAAAACAATTCTTTGGGGGAAAAGAATAGTATTATAAACAAATAATGCTAGAAGAACTGATATCCAGAACCAAAAGAATTTAAATTTCTATTTCATATTTACTTATTAATTTTTTTTGAAACAAGGTTTTGCTATGCAGTTCAGGCTGGCCTTGAACTCACTGTGTAGCTCAGGCTGCCCTTGAACTTGCCTCAGCCTCCTGAGTGCTGGGATTACAGGTGTACATCACTGTGCCTGGCCCTATTTCATATATAGCTATAAAAATTAACTCAAAATGTATAAAAGACCAAATTTTAGAAATTAAAACTGTAAAACTTAGAATATGAAAGTGATCCTCATGACTACAAGTTAGGTAATGGGTTCTTAAATAGGTTACTAAAAGCTCAAGTAAACAAAAAAAGACAGGTATTCCTTTAAATATAATATACATAATAAACATAACAGTTACCACACGATATAGCAATTCTATTCTTAGGTATGTCCCCAAGAAAAACAAAAACACAGGTCTACACAAAAACTTGTACATGAATTTTCAGTAGAAGTATTATTCATGATAGTCAAACTTAAAATGTCTACTAGCTAATAAATGGATAAAATATGAAATATCCATTTAATGAAATATTATTCAGCCATAAAAGGACATGGAAACATGTTACAATGTGAACGAACATAGGAAAAAGACTGAGTGAAAGAAACTAGTCCCTAAAGATCAGATATTGTATTACTCTATTTATACAAAATTACCAGAATAGGAAAATCATAGTGACCAAAGTTTGATTAAAGTTTACATAGAGTAGTGTAGGGGAAATACAGACTGGACTGCTAATGAGTATAAGGTTTCTCTTAGGAAAAAAGGTACTAAAATTGCTATTTGTACAACTCTGTGAGTATGCTAAGATACAACTACTAAACCACACGCTTCAAGTGGACGGTTATGAATTACACTTTCAAGCTGTTATAAAAAGTCATTACAAACTGGACATGGTGGTGCATGCCTATAATCCCAGCACTCAGGAGGCTGAGGCAGGAGAACTGTTGCAAATTTGAGACCAGCCTGGGCTGCAAAGTGAGCTCAAGGACAGCCTGAACTACATAGGAAGACCCTGTCTCAAAAATTATCATAGTTGAGCAGCTGTAAGAATTTCATGCTGCCAAATGGAATAGCTCAAAAGCAGTTTATAAAATACTAAAATAATCTGTTGATTCAGCCTACAGCCAATCTACCATGTGCTCTATAAAGGAATATCACTTCAACAAAGTACATGCCAACTCAAAAAGAGCCAAAGGTTACAGCCAGGTATGGTGGTACATGCAAGTAATCCCCATACTCTGGGAAGCTGAGGCAAGAGAATCATGAGTCCAATAGACACTTAAGTAAGACCATGTCTCAAACATAAAAAGGAAGAAGGTTGAGTGTGGTGATGTACACCTATAATCACAGCACTGCTCTAAGTTTAAAGCCAGCCAGGGCTACAAAGTGAGTTCAGACCCAGCCCCAACTGCACAGTGAAACCCTGACTTAAAAAAAGACAATAAATAAAATATAATTGGAAAAAAAGTAGGAGATCATGAGGAAGATTATAACCTGGAATATACTGAATATAGTAACTCTGAGCCAAACGTGAATTTGGAAAATCAGTATTATAATTCCAAAGGGTTAAAAATGACAACTCAAAAGCAGCTTTAAGTAGCTTCCAAAAGGCTTTGGAACTTGAAGGTAAAAAAGGAGAATGGAGGGGGCCTGGGGATTTAGTTCAGTGGCATAAGTGCCTGCCTGGCAAGCGTGAGGTCGTGAGTTTGAGGCCCGGTACCAAAAAATAAAAAATAAAGGAGAATGGAGATTTAAAGCACTGAAACAAATGACTAAGACTAATTTCAAGATAATAGGCAAGAAATGCCTGTCATACCAGCACTCAGGAAGCTGAGGCAGTAGGATCACTGCAGTGAGCCTGGGCTACATAATGAGTTCAAAGCAAACCTGGACTGTACAGTGAGACTGTCTGAAAAGAATTGATTTGAAATTGACATAACTTTCCAGAAATGATGAGCAGACATAAAAAACTTCTCACCTATATTTGGAGTGCAATACCAAGAAAAATCCATTAATTCTATTGATTATATCTCCACTTCCAAAAAGAACTGAATTTTTATGTCACATAGATTTAATTCAGGAATTCTATGAAACCACACTTTGAAAGATGCTAAGAATGATAGGTTGTGGTTTAAAACAAACAGAAAACTTGGAAAATTATATTCAGAATGACAGGAATAAAGAAAGAGTCTACAATTTTTATATCAGTTATATCAGTCCTGTCAGACTGATGATGGAGAAAAAAAAAGGTACAGTTATTTGAAACTATGCCTTGGAGGATGGTGCAGGGGTAAGCAGCAGAGAAAGTGCTTTTCTGAGAGTTGCCATCCAGACATGGGAATATAGCAATGTGAGGAAGACAAGTAGGAGGAAAATGGATCCCCTAGACCCAGGAAGAATCTGAAAAGAGAACTGAAGACCACAGAGAGAGTGAAGACATAAACTTCAACAGAGGAGGAGGAGAAAGCTGGTGAAGCCCTCTCCCTGAGTCAAGACTCACTGTATGGGAGCAGTGGTCTGGGTCTGTGGACATACGGTAACTGCTAGTGGTGCTGGAGGTCTCCATGGAGAGATGCAGCAATGGAGAGGAGACATCAAATAGAGGATTGTGCTGGCTGGGGGTGAGAGCTGGGGGGTTGGTCATCCCATAGGAGAGAGTAGGTAGAAGGAGCCATCTTGGAGAGGGCTGAGCTCAGGACTCGAAACAACTGCTGGGTCCATTTAGTGGCTTCCAGCTGAGTTCAGGCTCTCAGAAGGGGCACTGACTGCTCCAGGCTGAATGAGTCTGGTCTTGGCCCTCACAGCCAGAATACAGCCTCAACTCTATGGGAAATAAAGGTATAGGCTCACTGGGATTATCTAGTACTCTGCCACAAGGCTACTGCTGGCTTGCTGGGATAAATAAACACAGATCTTAATTGTTTCCACATATTGTCTACCAGCAACAGCAGAGAGAAACCTGGAAGTACTTTTTTGTTTCTCCTTCAATGTTTTATCTTATGCTTATATGACTCTCAACATGGTTGCTAGTCTCTTTGTGGTTGTTGTTCTGTTGTTTTTTTTTATTTTTTTGTTCTCTCTTCCCTTTTGTTCTTCTGCACTAGTTTTACATAAGTGTGATACTTGTTAGTCCTCTAGCCTTACATTTAATCTCTTCCTCTTCTGCTTCTCTATTCTTTGTTAATCTCTTTTAAATTTTAACCCTTGAGGGTAAAATTGACATTTTAAGGAATTTTCTAGTTTGTTTAGATTTTGTTATATAACCACAGAGCTGGTTCATGTGGTTAAAGGTGGCAAAGTAGTGATTACCTCACTTGGACAATTTTTAGGCTGTGTCTGATGCTACTGTTATTGGTGGTGGTGCTACTTTAGCCACGAGTCGCATAATTGTTCGAACTGACTGTTATTCCTGGTATTCCAAGACAAAGATTGACAAAGGGTCTTGGAAGAGACTGTGGGCCAGTGCCAAAGAACCAGGGGCTGAGTCAAGCAGGCAGCAACTTCTCATTCCCAAAATATTGAAGAGGTAGGATCTTGCAACAGACTCAAACCAGCTACTTATGGACAACATCTCTGAGTATTATTCATTTCCTAAGAGTGTTAAATACAAACCATAAAGCAACGCCATATGCAATTTACAAGCATTGACCAAGGAATTAAAACAAAACAAATAAACAAAAAAACAAAATGAGAAGACTCTTAAGACACAATCCAAGATGTTCAGTTCAACAAAGGCAAACCTAGGAGGCAATGAGGTCGGACAATCTGAAAGCAACCCACCTCAGCTCTCTGAAGAGGTAACAACAAAGCAATTCAATGAGGCTTTAGAAAAAAAATCAAATCAGAAATAATTCTTCTGATAAGTACAGAGATGGTGTCCATAATAAAAACTATTCTCAGTGACTCTAGAGGAGATACAGATTTTAAAAAATATAGGAGCTTAAGAAAATGATGAAAAGCCATGATTGCCCAAACAGGAAAGAAATGCAATCCGTAAAACAGATTCAGGAAGATACCCAAGAGAATAAAATTTCCATTGAAAGTATTCACAGCAGAATGAGCCAATGTGTAGACATAATCTCAGATTTAGAAGACAGGCTTGTGGTTAGCGACTATGAAAAGAAAGATTTAATGAAAATAGAAAGGGACCATGAGAAATCAGTCCAGCAGCTGCTAGATAATACAAAGAAGAATAACTTAAGATTGACCAGAGTCAATGAAAAATAGGAGACAGCACACATAAAAAAACAAAAACGGGCTGGGGATTTAGCTCAGCAGCATAAGTGCCTGCCTTGCAAAGCACACAGTTGTGAATTCAAACCCCAAAACTGATTTAAAAAAAATGTTCAAAGACATCATGACAGAAAATTTCCCTGGTAGGGAAAAAGCATTTGACGTACAGACAAGTGAGGCATATAAAACTCCCAATTAGCCATGATAAAAAAAAAATCTACAGCCAAGCACATCATAGTCAAGAGTCCAGAAATTCAACACAAGAACAAAATATTAAAAATTGTTAGGGAAAAGAAACAAATCACCTATAAAGGCAAGCCCATCAGAATTACAGATGATTTTTTAGCTGAAATTCTCAAGTCAAAGAGAGATTGGAGTGCAGTTTTTCAAGCTCTAAAGAAAAACAACCTCCAACCCAAATTAGTGTACCCCACAAAACTATCTTTTAAAATTGATGGATAAGTAAGATACTTCCATGACAAAGAACCATTGTGGAAATTTATGACAGCAAACCAGAACTCCAAAAAGTTTTGAGAGACATTCTAGAAAGAGATAACAGGAAGCACAGTTCTGTGAAACCCAATAGAAAACATTTGCCAGGCAAGGCAAACAATTAAATTGTGGGGGGGGGAGTAGGGGAGCCCAAAACAGGACAATAATATGACAATGATAAGTCACTGCAAATCAGTTATAACAATCAATGCTAATGGTCTCAACCAATCAAAAGACAGAGACTGGCACAATGAATCCAGAAGCAAGATCCAACAATATGTTGCATACAAGAAGCACATTTAATTCAAAAAGACATTCACAGACTGAAAGTCAAAGGATGGAAAACAATATTCCATATGATAGGAACCCAGAAAAAAAGCAGGGGAAGCTATTCCATTTGCAGATAAATGAATTTCAAGCCAAGATTGATTAAGACAGACACAAAAAGGTCACTACATCCTTGTAAAGGGAACAATCCAGGAAGAAAAGATAACAATTATAAATGTACATGCAACAAAAATCAATGCACTTGACTATGTAAAACAAGTATTAATGGACATGAAAAATAAAATAAGCACTAATACAACTGTATTGGTGAATCTCAATACCCCACTGTCATGAAAAAACAGATTGACTGGAAAAAAAATCAACCATGAAATACTAGAACTGAACTCAACTTTTGAACAAATGGACTTATAGATCTATAGAGTATTCCAACCAACATTAGAATATGTATTCTTCTCTGTTGCACACAACAAGGCGGTCTCCAAAACAGACTATGTACTAGCTCATAGAACGTGCTTAAGTAAATGTAGAAGAACTGAAATTAGCCCATAGGGTAGTGCTCACTTCGGCAGTACATATACTAAAATATACTAAAATAGGAATGATACAGAGAAGATTAGCATGGCCCCTGCGCAAGGATGACACACAAATTCGTGAAGCGGTCCATATTTTTAGAAGTTCATATCACAGTGATATATGTGCACCCGTGTTCATAGCAGCACAATTTGTAATAGCTAAATCTTGGAAACAACCAAGATGCCCATCAACTGCAGTATGGATGAAAAAGATGTGGTATTTTTATACAATGGAGTATTACTCAGCTATGAAGAAAGATGACCTTGAAGCCTTCATAGGTAAATGGAGAAAACTTGAAACTATCCTCATTAGTGAAATAAATAAGAACCATATTTATAAATATCACATTGTCTCTAGTGTAAAAAATAATAACTGTAGGAGTAATAAAACCCAAAATGTGTAATTGCTACTGTAAAAAAGAGGAAAAGAAAGTGCTCTAAAGGATATAATTGCATGTATGTTTAAGTGTGTAAGATGAATGACCATATTACTGTTTTTGTGTTATACCATGGAGCAGAACTGTTGACAGTCTCATTGCTTCAGTGTGTACTTTGTATGTTTTAACTTTGTAACTTGAACAACTATTTCCAAGATTACAATATGTAAGTTATCAAGTAAGGACTTCTCAGTATTTTTTGTTCTTTTCTTTTTTTCCCTTGGAATCTTTTATTGTTGCTACCCTTTTTTCTATTTTCTTTGTTTTGTTTTGTTTTAAAATAAAATTTTAAAAAAACACATAGACAGCTAACTTAGTGTTATCCTGCAAATCGATCATGCTTGGAAGGTTGTTTTCTAATGCCAGCAAACTAGCATCATCCAAAAACTCATGGGTTTGTTCTTTTGGAATTGCATTCAAAGTTTATTTAATACTTGCCAATATTTGGCACCAAGAGAGAGTTCTCAAAAATTAAACCTAAATTTGAGGTAATACACAAAGTACACACCTGGCTTTGAGGGCAATCCCAAAATAAATTGAAAGATGCTTTGTGCAGTGGCAGTGTAGCTAAGAGACTGAACTGTGGGCTTCCAAGTTGACTTACCTTCAGGAACTCAACTCACTTGGATGCACTGAGTTTTGGATGTATTCAGATGTACTGTTTCATTTTTAAAAAGGATTCACATTTTATAGTATCAAAGGTAATAACTAAGATAGCAGAATTTCTTTGGTTTTTCTATTGCTTGTTTTACAAAAAATGAGTGGCAGTTCAGAAGGAAGAATGATGTACCTAACGAGTAGTTTTTCTGATCATTAAATCAGACTTTATAAACAGTGGAAGGAGCATGGACTTAAAATGAGACATGGTTATTTGGTTTTGTCAAATTGTTATGAAAATATGTGATAAATATTTATACTAAAACTATATAATCCTTAGATTTAGGAAAGTAATCAATTAACGTCTTTAAGATTTAAGCAGATTTAAGCAGTATTAAATACAGGTATAAGTTAGAAATTTTAGAAAATGGAAAGACAATGAAAGACAAAATTAATGTCTATGGTAGGTGAAAGAATTTTTTTTAAAAAAAAAGGAAACAAGAAAGAGAAAAAGTGAAAAATAAGATTGAGGATATAGGTCAGTGTAAAGGCCCTGGGGTCAATCTCCAGTGTTATACAATAAACATAAACACACACACACACACACACACACACACACCAATGGTTACAAGTTTTTCTTTCTTTTTTTTTAAATGTCACTCTTCCAGTATAGTGGAGGAAGTCTTTTGTTTTATTTTTTTGGCAGTGCTGGGGATTGACTGAACTCTGGGCCTTGTGCATGCAAAGTAAGAGCTCTACCACTGAGCCACATCTCCAGCCCCAGAAGTTTTTCTTTCCATGAATAAGAATGATAAAACCTAAAATTAAAATGTTAATGAAAAGTCACTTTTTCACATTATATTCAATAGATAAAATGAGGCAGGAGTTTATTTGTATTATAAAAATATTAAAATAGAACATGCTTAATACTTACTTTTGTTCCAGAAGGCAATCCTTCTAGTTCCTTAGGCTTTACAAAAGTACGATGTTGTGTTTTGTGATCTGTTTTCTCTTTGCAGGTCAAAAATTGTAATCTGCATTTTGAACAACGATGAATTCCCTTTTTCTGTTTATAGAAAATATTAGAAATAATAACTTTAACCACCATAAATTCTAGGACCTGAAATTGCTCTTAATTCTAATATCTAAGTAATTTAAAAACTAGTATTTTAACCATTTCTCATCATAAATAATACTAAAATATTCTTTTTTTATGCTGGGGATTGAACAAGAGCCTCATGCTACCAATAGGCTAAACCTCCAGTCATAATTTTTTATTTTTTTGCTACACTGGAAATTGAACTCAGGGCCTCCCATATGTCAAGTAAGCTCTCCACCACTGAACTACATCTCCAGCTCTCTCTCCTCTCTTATTCTCCTTTTTTAAACAACCTCGACTGAGGTAGGCTCTTGTTAAGTTGCCCAGGCTAGCCTAGAATTTGTGATCTTGCCTAAGTCTCCTGAGGAACTGGGAGAACAGGTATGTGCCAATATACTGAGCTCTTACTTTACATTTTAAAAGCACTCATTGCATTTGTATTTGTGTCTTAAAAGTATTTGTTACCCTCTAAGCATTCAACATAAAAAATTATCAATTAGGACCTAATGGGAAAGTCCTGTCTAGTTGTATAAAAGTTCTTTTAATTATAAATTTAAAGTAATAAACTACTGAAATACATTATACAGTGAAAATGAATTATACTATGTTTTTAACCTTAGGAAAAGTAAATTATTTATAGTTTTTGCTATTTCAGTTTGACTCATAAGTCGGTAATATAAATAGAAAATTTGCCATTATAGTAGTAAGGCATTTATATCAAATAGGATGTTCTACAGTGATAATATTTTATAGCCATTTATGGTCCGTTATGACATTTACCAGCCCTATGTAGTGACTGAATACTTCAAATGCGAGGAGTGCAACTAAGAAGGTGATTGTCTAATTTATTTAGTTTAAGGAGACATGTGGTTAGAGGGTACAATACAGTGTAGCATGAATAAGGAAGTATAAAGTTTCTGATCTAATGTTTGAGAATTCCTTGATCTAGTTCAAGTGTAGGCCTATTATATTTTACCAATGGGAAATAGATCAAGAAAAATTTATCACCACTCACTGCATCTTTTTACATGTACTAATTGCAATCTTTACATGTAAGCTTGTATTCCTTAAAATATTTTAAAGAAAAATATGAAAAAATATTTTATTATTTATATGTAAATTTAAAACATGTATTTTTTTGAGACAGGTTCTCACTGTGTAATTCAGGCTGGTCTTGAATTCACTGTAATCCTCCTGCCTCAGCCTCTTGAGTGCTGGGGTTACAGGCATGCACCACCATGCCTAACTTAAAACATGTTTTCTCTAAAGCTGTGTCTCTGTAAGAAAATCACTTATTTTATCAAATCAAAATAAGGTAACATGTAAGAAATTACTGGGCAGAGTTAATAGTGCGGTTATCACATGATGAATAAATTCTCTATAAAGTTTGAAACAATATGTAAATAAAATATGTTTTACTGTTTTAGTTTCACGTACAGACTATTTTAGAAGTGTGGTGCATTGGATTGTACCACAGGTATAGTTGACATAACATATGCTCAAGAGAGAGAGGAATAGAAAAAGAAAACTCAGCCAAGAAACAGACTACATGGTATCAATATAGAAAAGTTCCTAGAGTACGGTTCCCAGAAATCTTTGGTACACCTATCACTATGTTACCCAGTTTCATGGCTTTAAACAGCAGCCATATAAATGTCTACTTGACATCTCTACTCGTTCATTAAGCATTTCAAATCAACATGGACAAAACTGAATTCTAGAATTCCTTCCATACACAGTGTGTGAGTGTGTGTGTGTGTGTGTGTGTGTGTAAGGTAAAAAATTCTGTTCCTTCTTCAGCTTTCCAGTATCTCAGTATACAGGAATCTTCGTTTTCTTTTTTTTTAGTACCGGGGATCAAACTCACGACTTCGCGCTTGCCAGTCAGGTGCTTATGCCACTGAGCTAAATCCCCAGCCCCAGAATCTTCATTCTTATAGCTGCTCAGGACAAAAAAATCTTGGGTTACTCTGAAATCCTATCTTTCTCTCACATCCGACAATCAGCCATTAATAAAACTTTATCAGTGATACCTTTGCAACATATTTGTACCCACTTATCACCTCCAACCATCGTTACCATCCATACTAGTCTAAAGCCACTCAGGTGGATTCTTCGAACAGCCTGCTATTTTCCCCATTACCACCATTTATTCCTGCTACAGTCAATTATTGCCATGGCTGACAGAATGATCTTAAAAATACTGAAGAGCTTTCTCATGCTTAAATTCTCCAGTGGCTTTTCATAATACTCCAGAATCCTCATTGACTTACAAGGGCCTACAAGATCTAGTTTGCTTTCTATCACTACAACCTCATCTACATGTTTTCCTCGTATACTGTCCTCCAACCACACTGACCTTGGTATTCTCTGAACACCCTGGGTATGAACATATGCTCATCTCACTACCTATTCTTCCCTCTAACTGGAACTTTTTCTCCCATACAGCCACATGACTTCCTTCCTTACCACCTTTAGAAAGGGCCTCTTGGATTTCCTCATATTAAAAAAAGTCATCACCTCTTCAACTAAGTTTTGTTCTCTATCTACCTATATTTTCTTCCTGCTGTATTTACTACCAGCTGCCACCCATATACATTCAGGTATTAGTTGGTCTCTCCCCTACTACCACAATGCACATTGCTTGTCTCACTTCTGTATCTCTAGTACCTGTGAGTCTGGCATACATTAGGCTTAACAAATATTTATTAAATAAATAGTAAGGCAGACAATAAGAGACTGATGGGCACAGCAGGCATAATTTAACCAGTTCAAAATGTATGCCATTCCATTCAATGAGCATTTGTCCAATGCTCTGAGATAGGAGACACTCATCTACCATTCCTTAAATTAGACTCAAATCTTATACATCTCTTTTATGCATATATGCTTACAACGTGCTAAGAATGTTCATGATAATACAGTACACAATGAAGATAACATGATTTTTAACCAAAGAAACTGTGATTTGTTACAAGGGTGGAGTAAAGTTTGCCTGTGCTTTTTGATAAGTATACTATACCGTTTGGATGATTTGAGGAATTTTCACAGGTAATGCTGACCTACATGTAATTTGTCCCTTGAGACCTCATGTTTGTAGAATGTGAATCTGTGGTAAAATCTTGGGGGCCTAAATCAATTCTTGGCTATGCCATTTATTGAAGAATGTGATAGTATGAAAGTTACTCTCTGTAAAGCTTTGTTTTCACATCTATGAAATGGAAACAATTACATACCTGCTTTACAGGTGGCTGTAAAAATTTAAAAAATAATGTGCTTAAAAAATATGCAGGGGCTGTCATACGGCAACTAAATAATCTTATCACTCAAGAAGATATTTAACACATCTGAAATCTTCCATCTTTTCTTAAGAGTAAAAGCTAGATTATTAGCTCTAAAATTACTCGTATCAGAATTTTTTTTCAGGAAAAAATTACAGTCTTCAAAGAAAAGACAAAAATAAATTATAGTCTAAATAAAATTGCACTAATAAGGTCATTTCTGTTACAAGATTATAATCCTGCTCAGCTGTGGTTTTTGAGTCTGTTGTGAATAATTATGCAAATTGCAAAGACCTTGACAGATGCCTGATAACCCTTACTTTTGTGTTATTTTTTTCTTTTTCTTTTCTTTTTTTTTTTGGTATGTGTGGTACTAGGGATTGAAGGCAGGACCTATGTACTGACCGTTTTTTTCAAACCCATTTTATTTCAAAGAGAAACGAAAATAAAATTTCAAAACACGCCAATCAGGGGGCAACCACAGTACACACATCGCACATTGTCATCCACCCAGAGCACAACACATCTGCATTCGACTGTCTGAACAATACCAGCACAAATCTTCTCTTCAGTGAACTTGAGAGAATCAGTAGTATAACTATCTTAACTATTTTTAAATATACATATATAAATACATATACATGTTGTTTCTTCCAGTTTCTCACACTGAGACAATGCTTACACGTGTCTTATTTATTTCACTTATGACTACGGTCTCAAATTGCATTCATTACCTATAAAAATCTCCAGTTCATCCTCCTTAATGGCTAAGTAACACTCCATTGTATAAAAATATCACATCTGTATACTTAGGTTGTATCCACAATCTAGTTATTACAAATTTACACTGACCTTTTTAAAAGAATCAAGTTGCTTGTGATCCTCCTGTCTCAGCTTCTCAGAGTGCTGATCACAGGAATGTGTCATGATACTTGGCAATTCTTATCAATTTTTTTTTCTTTACTGATGACTGCCTGCCTAACTCTGAGTTACTCTAAATTTACCAAAAAATCTGAATGTCAATGAAATACTCAATGTTTGTGTCATCCAAATTCATGTGTCAAAATCTTAATCTTCAATAGCATTGGGAAGTGAGGTTACTGGAAGATAATTAGGTCATAAAAGTAGAGCCCTCATAAATAGGATCAGTGTTCTTTTAAAGGAACTGAGCATTCCTGCCCCATCTTCCATGTGAGGACACAGTGGGAAGACAGGTGTTCATGAATCAGGAGGCAGGCCCCCACTAAACACCAAATCTGCCAATGCCTTTATCCTGGACTTCCCACCCTCCAGAAATATAAGAAATACATGTTTGTGTTTCAACCACACTGTCTGTAGTGGTATGTTACAGTGGCCTAAACAGACTAAGAGCACCCATGGTACATTGGTGCACCCCAAGACTACTCCCTCCCAGGTTTGATGATTCAGTACAAGGACTGACAGGTATCAGCAGCTGATATCCTCACAGCTAGGTTTATAACACTGAAAGGATACAGAGCAGGAAGATTAAATAAAGACAAGGTACACTGGGTAGATTTTGGAGAATATCAGGCAACAGCTTCAGAGAACTCTCACACACAGGGCACAATCAATCCTATCATAAACTAACTGCTATAACATACATAAAGTGTTTTGCGATGGGAACACTCTTTTGCGTCTAAAAGCCCAGGGTTTTTATGGGTAAGTCTTCAGACCTCCCAGAAGAAAACCAAATGGTCACCATATTTTATTCTTTGCAGTACTGGGGACAGAATGCAGAGCTACTACTCACAGAGCTATATACTCAGCCCTTTAGATTTTTCTTGAAAAGGGTCTCAAGTAACCCACCCTGGAATCAAACTTGAAATCCTACTGTCCTGGCCTCCCAAGTAGCTGGTATTATAGGTGCGTACCACTATGCCCAGCTACCATAAGTGTATTTTTACATAATTATCTAAGCAAACTGGTACAGTATGTCAAGTATCCAAGCATATAAAATAATTTTAATCTATTAATAATAGTTTAAGAACTCAATTTCCCAGAGCTATATAAGCAAGTTCTTTGGAAAATACACGGATTTGAGGAACTCATAATATACACGATGAGTTAAGACATACAAGTTAGGATATGAACAATGACTAGTAACACTGCACAAATAGTGTATCCACGTATCTCTTTTTACCTAAGTATGTATCATTCTGTCCATATCTAGGATCCATAACCCTATGGAGCTTAATAATGCATAGAGGAAAGAATTATGCTAAAAGTCTCATGATGATACAGAGATACTACTTTATATTTCATTTTTTTTTGGTGGTAGTATAGATTGAACCCAGGACCTTGACAATGAGCTATATCCTCAGCCTCTTTTGAACTCTGAGACAGAGTTCCTGAGTCACTAACTTGCCTAGGCTGGGCTCGAACTCCAGCTTCAGCCTCCTTTAGTGCTAGGATTACAGGGATATACCACTGTGTCCTGTCTTATTTTATTTTTTTATAAATCAAAGGCCAGGGCTGGGGATATAGCTCAGTGGTACAGCACCTGCCTAGCAATTGCAGGGTTAATGGTGTGATTTCTGATACCAAAAACAAACAAAAAACAACACAACAAAAAAAAATCAAAGACCAAAAGATGAAATAGCCCAAAGAATAGTGTTTCCCAAACTACATTCCTCAAGAAGTGCTTATAGATACTGTGTAAATAAAAGGTTTGATGGTCTTAAACAAGACTGGGGAACATAATATGCTGTATCTTTTGCTTAGAGATTGATAGCATCTATTAAATACAAGTCTAAAAAGCTCTGTTTTTTAAAATAAGGAAGAATGTCCCATGAAGTCTCTAAAATCCAAACATCAGATTTCTTTAATCAGGAACAATTTGAGGGAATACCTAGTACTATCTGGTGGAATGCCTAACATCTGTTGGGAAAATCTTAGAATAGGAAGATTTTGCCAGTTTCTTAAGATGAGATAGCTCACCTTTAATAAAGAAAAATAAGTATATTGGGATCATCCCAATGATAATACACATTTAATTCTGAATACATCTGGAGATTCTACTTTTAGGATTCTTTCCAATTAACAACTACAGATTGATTTCTTAATGACTGGGAAGAACAGCTATGTTAGCACCAGAGCTGAATAAATTGGCCATGACAATGCAATCAATAATAAGAAAATATAATGAGTTGTTCATTGAAGAGGTAAAACTTGATTACATAATGAGATTCAGTAAATCCATTGACTTCTGCTTTTGGCAAAGGTACTGCTGCTGCTCTTTCAAACACTAATTAATGTTTTCAGCCCCAAAGATCATCTGTTTTAGAAAAAGAATCAGAAAACATAAAAACAGAATTTGAGGGAAAGGTACAAGCACTAATACTGATACCCTAGAAATTATATAGCAAAGCTGGCAAAAGTCATGCAAAAAACAAGTTGTGACCTAGATATAGTTCTTTGGGACAGATCACATATCTGGTAGTAAATGTCACTGTTATTTCTTTTATTCCCAGACGTTTCAAGAGACCTTTCTGGGTCACTGAAGACAATCGCCTCATGACAAAATGTAGGCTAGAAAGTAGGGATAAAGTCTGAAGAGAAAGGAAAACAGAAGGTTGCAAGTTATCAATCTTAGCTTCTTCAGTTCAAATGTCCTTTTCCTGGTGCTTAATAACTACCTTTAAAATCATTCCCATTCCTGCCATTCTTAAGAGTCCAAAATATTCTACTCACTTGCCCCCTTTTCTCTCTACTCTGGGGCTCCTATTGTGTGCTATCTTTCAGAACTTTTACTACTTATGGCCTTCAGCATCATCACAAAGCAAGCAAAATAAAGAAAATAAGTGGAAGTTTTATAGGTAACTTTGTGTAAAGTGAAAATTTATTGTATTATTTGGAGCAACTTTGATTTCTGTTCAAACAAATGTAACCAATCTCCTAAGTAGGTGTATCTTTTCATTAAGACATCATAAACAAAAGACTGCTAAATCTCACCTGATGCTTCATGTAATGATTCATGTAGGGGGTTGCCATTCTACTAACTTTGAGGCAAAATGGACACAGCAAGTTCTTAGTGTTTTCATGGCATGTTCTAAAATGAGTTTCCACATCAGAAAATGTTGATGATCTAAACTGGCAAACCTAAAAATATACAGAAAGTTTAAGTCAAAATTTTATAACTCGAATAGAATTTCATCAAATTAAAAATGAGTAAATGAGTTATTTTTTGTTTGTTTTATTTGTGGCAGAGTCTTGCTAAGTATTTAGGGCTGATCTCAAACTTACTATGTAGGCCAGGCTGGCCCTGAAATCACCATAATCCTTCTGCCTCAGCCTTTAGCATGCTAGGATTACAGGCCCAGGCAGTTGTTTGTTTAGAAAAAATTTGGTACTATTTTCTTCTGCTGCTTATCGATTAAGAGTCCTATTACTGCAAGTAATAAATATAGCCTTTGAAACCAGTATTAACTTTAAAAGCTTAAGGATATATTCCAAAACACAGATTTCCTTCTTTTCAGATCATCTAAATCTTCACTTGGATATTCAAGCTCTAACATTTCTTGTTCTACACAGTTTTTCCTGCTATATAACACACAGTATTTTCTTCTTTAAATTTTAAAGACTACTGCAATGTCAATTTATTTTTATCTTGTTTTCTTATTGCTGGGTGTCATTTCAATTTTAGTATATGTGCTGCTGAAGCGAGCACTGGGTGTCATTTCAAATTCTAGAAAAATACTGGTCACAAAGGATTTAATTGGGCCCTCTGTAAGAACATTTTCCAGTTCCCTGGCACGTCTATAGCTTTCCTTATATAATGAGCCCACTCTTTCTCCAGGAGGACATTTCTTTGTCTACTACAGAGGTCTTCAAACTACAATGTATATGCCAAACCCAGCCCACCACTCTCACATACAATGCATAAATTTAACCAAGGCACTTTTCACTAGTGAAGAGGCTTTTCAAATTTTAATATAGTAACTGATTTTATATAAACAGCTAAAACATCAAAAGAACATTGCTATTTCATGGCACATGAAAATCAAACAAATGTCTAAGAATAAACTAAAACATTAATGTACCTGGCAAATATAGGGCATTTCACCAGGTTTATGAGTGTCCTTCATATGTTGTAAAAGAATATGCTCTGTTTCAAATGACAATTCACAGATTTTGCAAATAGCTAAAAGCAGAAAAAACACATTATATCATTTTAAAGATGTACATAAAAAAAGATGAATTTTATACTTCCACAACAAGTAATAACAGTGGCAGTAGTAGTAACGGTGAAGTTGGTTCCAATAAGTTTATCACTGTTGACTATAATACTGTTCTAAGAACATTATTTAGCTTTTTAATTCTCATAATATGACTCAGTGAATTACTATTTTTATGCCTGTTATTCAAAAGAACCTGAAACACTGAAAAAGTAAGCCACTTGCCTGAGACCTCAACTGTATTAAAAGGTTAGACCTAAACACAAGCTTCCCAGTTCCCAGATTTTGTTAACTACCACTGTACTCTCTTTTTATATCAAAGTGTAAATCAAGGTCACTGATTTCAAATTTGAAAATGATAGATCTGGGTGTTCAAGTTTAGTAAATTAGACACAAAGCACTGAGCTATGCCAAGAGAGTTCCCAGTAACGATTTACAAGAGCATTTCAATTTTACTAACAAATTTTATTTAAGTTCATAAGAGTTACAACTTTTTATTCTGACCTCAAATTACAAAGTCTATTGCTTATTCTTATTTTTCGACAGAATGTTTAAAGTTACCTCATAGTTTAGATGATCAAAATCAGTAACATTCAAAACTTCAATGCAATTGCCACTTACTAGAAAACTCATGGGGAGTGTGTGTACTCTCGATGTGGCACTGCAGCTGGAAGGGCGTGGGATACTGCCGATAGCAGTGTTGGCAGGTGGTGTGGCTTTCCCAGCTCTCACTATTCTGCTTTTCAAGTTCCAAGTGGTGTTTCATGTGGTTCATGAACCTATAAATGATTGTCAATGGGTGCAAAAATTCAGATTTATAACCACAGAAAAACCTCACAGTAAGTATCTGAACTTAAAATTTTATTTGATTTTTTACTTTTTTTTTTTTAACAGTGCCAGGGATCGAACGCACAACCTCAGGTTTGCCAGGCAGGCGCTTAGGCCAATGAGCTAAATCCCTAACTTTTAATTGTCTTTTTGAGACAGGGTCTTGCTATGCAGTTCAGGATGGCCTTGGGCTCACTTTGTAACCCAGGCTGGTCTCAAACTTGCAACAATCCTCTTAAGTGCTTGGATTACAGAACTGTGCCACCATGCCCGGCTTAAACTTAAAATTTTAAAAATTCAGTTATATGATTACAACTCAAAATAACAGTGTTGTAAAAGAAAGTGTGCACTTGAGGTGGCAGAGGCAAATTTACACCCACAGTCCTAGTTATTCAGGTTGAGGCATGAGACAGGTGAATCATTTCAGCTCAGGAGTTTGTCAGTCCAGACATCATAGCAATGCCTTTTCTCAAAAAAAGTGTGTATTTCAAATAATCCATTATTATAGCTGTTATGAAATATCACTAATCTGCTACCATGCTTTAGCATTATTTCAAATTTAAAACTACTTACGGTGATAAAGAAAAAAAAGAGTCTTTTTTCCTATACATGAAATTCTATTTGTATTTCAAAATAAAGTAATCAAAAGAAAGTCTACCATTGGGGCTGGGGATTTAGCTCAGCAGCATAAGCGCCTGCCTTGCAAGCAGGCAGTCGTGAGTTCGATCCCTGGTACCGATTTAAAAAAAAAAAAGAAAGTCTACTATCAAAAGTATCATGAAAGAGATACTTTGAAGGTCTTAAATACATATATATATATATATATATATATATATATATATATACACACACACACACATACATACACAAACACACACACACAGAGACAAGTATTATACATATGTTGAATATTTGAAAATTCTTATAAAAAACTTTACTTTGTACAAATGTCAGGCTACATAAGCAGTGAAAAATACCAATCAATAGGTCTTTTTTTTCTTCAAAGTATTTGTTTATTTCAACATGTGTTATATAGTTGGTTCTCGTAAACTGTTTATAAGCTCTACACATGCG
>PVJX010025734.1:0-26598 GCA_004027295.1 Dolichotis patagonum | reverse complement strand
CCTGGGATCCTGCTCATTCAAGAGTGAACTTGGTCATAGTTTGGTCACAGAGGAACTGAGGCCATCAGGCAGAGAAAGGTGTCGGGTACACGGCATTTGGCAGAAGATGGTGAGAAGGAGGTGCCAAGTCACCTCCAAGTCCTAGAAGACTCCACAGAAGCCCCTTCACTCTGAGGCTGGCTCAGCAACTCATAAATCAGAGGGGCAGTGCCTCATCCAGAAGGGTTTGGGATGTCACCCAGGCCCTGTGCTACAGAGACAGGAAGTTAAGTCCCCAAAAGGAAGGCAAGTACCCAGTGGAGCTGCAAGAAGATCCAGGCCAGGCCCCTCCACACCCCAGCGACCCCTCCAGGACCAGCCCCTCCCCAGGGCCTCGTCCTGGAGGACACCTCTAGTCTCTCACCTCCAGGACTGCAGGTTCCGTCCATTCTCCTTCTCTTCGGCCTCAGGACCATCCTGGGTATTACAGTGGCTTCCCTAGAGGGGACACTGAGCTCAGGCATCTTTGCCTGTCATTCTCCACCACCTTTAAGGATGACAGTGAGTAATCTTATAGTCCTGCTGGGCATTTCTGGGGTTTCTGGGGGTTCAGAAGATCAGCCATGATCTTATTCTCAGTCTTTTTGTCCTCGGGGCCCCCAAGAGCCACAGCCTGAGCCTGGATCCTTTCCCAGGCTTCCCCAAATCCTGCAGGCTGAGTGACCATATGTCACACAGACCACAGCATATAACAACAAGGCTTAACTTACAGCTCTCCTGAAGTAAAACACCCACAGATTCCCCCCTCGCCAATATTAGCTGGACATTAGAGCTAATACTCCCCGGTCCACTCTACCTCTGGTTCTTTTGGCTAAAGCTCTCTAACGGGGCAGTGGGTAAGGAGGAATGCCTGGGATGGATAGGGCTGGCTTTGTGCAAAAGAAACAGGAAGAGGCAATGGGAATCCCAAGTCGATTCTGCATGCTAGGAAATTTACCGGATATGTAAGGTGGGGCAAGAAGGGAAGTCGGATCCTCTGGGAGGAGCTGTGTGCAGGAGAAAGGGCCTGGCACAGGGGCTGCAGGGGGAAGAGGGCTAAGAAGGCGGCTCTGCTGTCTGCTTCTGTGCATTGGGTCTGGCCCCATCAATGTGGCTCAACTCCTTCCAGGGGGTGCTTAATGTAGGACAGGCCCATAATGAACACACTGAGACTAAAAGAGCCCAGCTTTGGCACTTGTAAGTTTTCATGTTCGGGGCAGCCCTGTTACGGCCACCCGGGAGGCCCAGACTTTGCTGCAGGCGATCCCAAGAAGGGTGATAAATTGCAGGTACACAGGTTTGCTCCTTAATCCTCCTGCACAGTTTAATGCCTATGTCTTATCTCTACAGCTGCAATCTGTCCTCAGGTTGGCCCAGCCCTCACTGCCCATGACCCTGGAGGATATTCAAGGAAACAGGCCTGACTCTGTCCATATCAAAGATGCCCTGGCTTTCTGCTGCTTGGAAGCGAGGGCACAGCCTGGGGGTCTCCTCTGCAGGACCCCCATGCCTTCATAGGAACCTCACAAGGCGAGGAGGTGGTCCAGAACAAACGTGGACTGTCAGATCGTGATGCGTGTAGGCCGTGACATTACTTAGGCCTGCCTGGCACATTTGGGCTCAGAGGTTTACCGGGCTCAGTGACCCAGAACATAGTTCCCCTGGGTCTTTCACCTCACACCTCCTCTCCCTCAACCTCTTCAAAGACCAACCCTGTGCAGGGCAGAGCATCCAACCGGGCCCCACCTCCCACGTCCATGTAAAGTGGAGGTTCCTGTTCAGGAGGGGGGAGAGGGGCGCTCACATCATCGATGACCTGTTCCCAGGGGACCTGAGGCTGCTGGCCCACAGCCCACCATGCTGCGAAACTGTCCTTCTCCCCGCCACCTCCTGGATTCTCACTGCCCATGAATCCACCTCGCCTACTCCCACCCGTGAGCCCTAAGGCATCTGCTTTAAACATTGCCAATGTCATCCCCGAGCTTGGTTCCTGATGGGGAAGCGCGCGCACACACACACACACACACACACACACCCCTTTATTATTATTCTTACCCTTTTGCAGTACTGGGAAGCAAACCCAAGGCCTTTGCACTGAGCTACATCCCCAGCCCTTTGTATTTTTCCTATACTGTCTCACTACAGTGACCCACACCTTAATCTTTTAAGTTATAAAGTACATGTATACTTACAGCTAATAAAGAGATGCAGCGTATGGCTGTGGCATGATTAGGAAAAAGTATCTGAAAAGTCTCTTTTAAGAAACTGATAATGAGGGCAGGGGATTTAGCTCAGTGGCACAAGTGCCTGCCTGGCAAGTGCAAGGTTGTGAGTTTGATCCCTGGCAAAAAAAAAAAAAGAGACAGAGACTGATAATGAAAAGGTGGAGACACCCTGGTTGAAGGAAATAATGTCCCCTGCCCCTCCAGTGCCCTTTCCTTCAGTGACAGCCATCTGGTTACAGAAACCAGCAGTGCATGTGCCAGCGAGACCTCTGAAGCTGCCTGCCACAGAACTTGCCACCTTTCTGGACCATGCTGCCCTCCCTGGCAGACCCTGGACCACCCTGTGTCCCAGCAGACATAGTGCCCACTGCCCAGCCTGTTGGCTAGCTGCACTCCCCATGAAATGACACTCAAACGCCCACCATCAATGCCCGCGGCCTGGGTGTGCCTGCCTTTGAGACTTTGCTCCTACTAGTGGCCTGGCAGAAACTCAACCTCTCTGGACCTCAGTTTTGGTCCCTGTGAAGTGGGGTTGCTAACTGGCAAATTCACAGGATCAGAGAATTCACTGAGATGTTAATGGGGAGCTCTTAGCACTTTGTCCTGCACACAACAAACAATCAAGAAATTGTTTGAAGGAGCTGGCACTGACAGCCTAAGAAATTTCTCAGAGCATCTGTCCTATTTCTTCCGTGACTCCCCCCAAAACTCTCCGAATTCCCAGGAACCTCTGAGAATTTAGGAGAAAACAAAGCATTCGATTGGCTTGCATGGGCTTTTACTTTTCCTGGTGTCCTCACCTCCTCCAAGAAGTCCTCCTGATTACCTCTACCATGACTCCTCTCCCTGACCCTTTGGTTGACCGCCTTCCTCCCCCTTGTTCTAGCTGATTCAGTCAAAAGCTAACCCCACCTCTGAGTCCGAGCCTCTCTCCCAGACTGAGTGTGCCCACCAGGCCCCAGCTTCACAGACTGGCCAGGCCCACTTCAGGCCCTGCCCAGACCTTAGGAAGGGTTGGATCCTCTCCTGCGGCCTGCGCCCGACTCCTACCCCCCCTGGTAAGCTATTCTTTGTGGGGGTGGGAGACAGAGTCAAGGCACAGAGGACAGGGTGGGTAGGGGGTGCATTTCACACCCGCGCCTCGGGCAGGGTAGGTAACAAATGACACTTGTTAAGTACAGAGCCTCCAGGACTTTGTAGCAAACTCCCAGACAACAGAGAGAGGAAGAGAAGCAGGCCACAGGCCCAGAGGCAAAAGGTAGCTTCTACTATCAATTCTTGAAGTTTTCTAGCTTTCTAGGGCTTTCCTGGTGCTTTCAGGGGCGGCATTTCCAGTATTTCATCCCAGCGGATGAGGACGCGGAGGCTCGAGTGTCTAACGCAGTTGTGGCAGAGCCAGAAATCGAACCCCAGCTGGATTCTATTATCTGACAAAATGACCCCTTCGGGTAAGTTGGACCCTAAATTGCACCTCTGCCCAAAGGGGGAAGAAAAGCACAAAGAACACCCAACCCCGCGTGGCCAGCTCAGGCGACGCTCTACTGTATCTCTGCTCTCGGTCTGGCCTCCCCAGACACCAGTAAGTGGGCGCGTCCTGAAAACAGCTCTCACTGCACCCCCACTTGCCCGCTGCGGCCTCCGAGCACAGACCCCAGACCCAGAGGCTACTCCCACCCCCAACCACAGGAGCAGATCTGCTCCTCCCACAGGCTGGGAGGCTGGGTACAGGCCCGACCCTGCCTCTGTGATTTTACTTCGGAGCTGGAGCAGGGATAAGAAACGAGGTTTTCTCTGTAGCCAAACCAGAGCTGAGGGGACCAGAAGGCTGCCTAGTTCAACCAGGATCCCCATCCCCACCTGCATTTCCCATCCATTTTCCTCCTCTCCTCTTCCTCGTCCTCTTTAGCCAGGTTCCTGGAAGGTCCCTCACCCTCCCAAAGACCAGACTCCCAGCTTCTCACATTTCTGAGCCTGCAAAGAGCCTACGCTTGCAAGAAGGGAGCCTGAGCCCCAGCCTCCCTCCACCTGACCTCCTCCTTCCTCTCCTCCTCCTCCTCCCTTCGGCCCACCTCGGTAGTGGGCGCCCAGTCTTTGGACCACAGAGGCAGCAGGAGCCGATCTCCAGGATAGCGGTGCCAGAGGCCGAAACAGATATGCCAAGTTTGCGTTCCCCAGAGGGAGGACAGGAAGATAAGTAATTACATTCCTGGGCAGGAATTAGACCAGAAACTCTACAAGGAGGGCTGGGCAGGGGGCCTGGGCAGAAGCTCAGCGGCGGGAGGAGGGGAGCAATGGAGCTCTGCATTCCCAGCCCAGCAGAAGGGAAAGCCAGGAGCGAGCCAGCCTCAGCACAGGGCCCTGGCAGCTGCTGGTCAAGGGGGCTGAAGGCTCCAAGTGCAGTCTGTCGGGAGCTTCCAGAGCGGTCTGCATGACCCAGACCCCTTCATGGACCCCAGACACATCCGGCTGCCTTCAGGCTGCGCTGTACCAGGCTCCTTACACAGGGTGGCCACTGGCCCGGGCACAGCCCCAATAGCAGCTCCTTGCCTCCCCGTTAGGGCGCAGACCTGCCTCGCTTGGCTCCCGACCACGAGCTCCAAACAGCCCCCCTCCAGCACAACAGCCCACCTGGAACCTCTCCCAGGGGTGCCTAGAAACTTCACAGCCTGGGGCTGGCCATTTCCTCCCCACCGAGGGGGTCCATTTCCTGATGCTGCCCCTTCTCCCAGCCCTACAAGGCCATCAGGCCATAGAGGCCACAGCTGCCCCCCCAGACACCCCACTGTGGGCAGGGCAGAGGGTCAGCACCAGCACCCACAGCCATGCTCTAACTCCAGTTCCCACAGGCGCCCTCTGCCTGCAGGTGTCTTTCCGTCTGTCAGTCCCTGTCTCTCTGCAGCTGTCTCTGGCTGCACTTGACAGGGGTCTGACTGGGTCCCTCTGCGGTCTCTGCTCAGACAGGCTCCCTCTTAGGTCTTTCTCCAGCTCTGGCTTTCCAGGCTGCTCTCGTCGGAACTCACTGCCCGGGTCCTTTGTAATGAGCTGCCAGGAAGATGGGCAAGACACTCCCTCCAACGTCTGTGCCCAGCAAGGCACCGTCCTCCTCCTCCCTCGAGCTGTCCAGGGCTCTCATCTTCCCTGCCCAGGCCAGCCCGGAAGAAGGGCAGGGCTGGTGGCAGACACAGACCTACCCACCAGGGCATGGCTAATGCCAGTTTGCATATTGCTTCATCATGCCATCCCGATGCCCCACACTGCACACACACACACACACACACACACACACACACACACAGCCATCCCTTGATCTCCCTGCCCACAGCCCCAGGCCCAGATAGGAACCTAGGGCAGACCTACCTGCCTCCCGGAACTAAAACCATGCCTCCCTGCCCTCTATTGGCGCTGCATGGACCCCTCAGCGTGTGGCTCACCCCCACCCCACCCAGCCCCGAGCTCGGGGACCCCCCGGCGCCCCCACCCAGCCCCAGTCATGGCTCTGGCCAGGCCTAGAGAGTGCCCAGACGCAACAGAGTGGTCTGGCGGCAAAGTTCTCCCGCCGCTTTCCACGGTGCCATTTGCCCGCGGCTCCCGGTCTCTCCCTGCGCTCCCTGGCCTCGCGCAGCCCGCCAGGCTGTCCCCGCTCCGCCGCCAGAGTGTCACCTCCGCTATGGAAAAGCAAGAAACCTCTCGCGATAAGGATGGGTGCACCGAGAAAGGAGTATCTGCGCGGGTACCCGAGACCAAGGGAGTCCTCAAGTGAAAAGAGAAAGGCTGCAAAGTTCCCGTTCCCGCGGGCGCGTTCCGCTCCGCACGACACCTAGGACCGCGGAGACCCGGCGGCGGCGACCGCGACGACCACTCACCTGGGCAGGGCAGCATCTATCCCTGGCTGGGAGGCTCCGAGGCCGGCTCTGCGGGGCGCCCGGGCTCCCCGGCTCGGCCGCGCATCCTTCCCCGCCCAAATCGGGCTCCAGCTAAGCCCTCGGGCTCCAGCGACTGCGGGCAGATGGTGGCCTCGGACGTCCACGCGGCGAGAGCCCAGAGCGGCTTATTCGGATATATCCATGGCATTTAGCAGGAGGAAGGGGAGGGGGAGGCACAACTTGTTCGCCTCTCCTCCAGATTAAAAAAAGAAAAAGAAAAAAAGACAAGAGAATTCCTCCTTAGGAAGATGCCGGTAGGATTTTTCGGAGCGCAGAAGCCTGGGCATTCCCAGGAACCTCGGGGATCTTGAAATGTGGGGTGTCTTCAAGTTCAGACGAGCCTGCCGGTATGTGTGTGTGTGCGTGCGCGCGTGTGTGCGTGTGCCAGGCACTCACACCCACAGGCACACACACAAACACACTCCCCCGCACTCCCCGTGTGCACACTGCCCCCACGCGTGCGCGCGCCCTGTGTCGCGCGCGCACACACACACACATGCACGCACGCACACACACGCGGCGGGCACAGGCACAGATCCGGGAGGGAGCCGGCCGGCTGCGGAGGCAGCGCGGCGAGGGGAGAAGCCAGCGGCCCAGGCACTGGAACCCGCGGCCGAGCGCGCGGTCGCCGCCGCCTCCCGGCACCGCAGCCCCCAGCGGCCGCCCGCGGAGCTGCAGGACCCGGAGCCCGCCGCCCGGGAGGGGCCGCCGCCGAGCGCGCTCCTCCTTTCCGTGGCAAGGCTTGGGCCGTGAGCTCCAGGGGACCTCGATCCCGGCGGCGCTGGCGCGGAGAGCTGCACGGTGGCACCGGAAGGGGCCGCGGGGCGGCGTGTGAGGAGGGCGGCGGGCGTCCGGCGAGCGGGCCCTGAGGCCCGGGGACCGGGAGAGCGGTCTCGGCTGCCCGGGGACGCCGGCAGCCGCTACGCGGGGTAGTCCAGGCAGCCCGAGCTGCGTCGCTGCGGCGGGAGCCGGGGCTGCCGCCTCACGTGCTGCGCAGGGCGAGCCCGCCGCCTGCCGGAGGAAAACCCGGCCACTCTGGCCCTGGGCGGCGGTGGGGGCTGGGAGGATCACGCCTACCCAGCTGGGGGCGCCAGGCTCGGATTCCGGCCCCCTAGCGTGAGACCTACGACCCAGGGGCGTCTGGGGCACGCACATACTCTTTGACTTTCCGCAGATGCGTTTGCCAAGACCACGAATCCTTACAACTCTGCGCTTCCTTGGATCTTCCCAGCGACCCTCATGTGACATAGTTGGAAACTGAGACCCTGAAGAATAAAGCGACTTGCCCAAAGCACGTGGTAGGTGGTGGAGCCCCTACTCAAAGCAGACCCGGGGTGTGGCCAGGGCCCCCTCCTCATTGGTCACCCTCTCAGACACAGGCTGTCAAGACCAGCTCCTGGGAGAAGCGGCATTGGGCTCTTCCTTCCTGGGGTCCCCAGGGGAGAGGAGCTAGTATCTTTCCAGGAAATCAGTTGTTGAGGGTCCTACCCGGGGTGGGGAGCCCAGGGGCGGGGAGACTGTCTCACTGAATCTCTTCTCTCCTGGTGGTGAAAGCGTCCCATGTAGCTGTCCCGGTTACCCACAGGGAGGCACATGTGGCATGTGGATCCGTGTCTGCGGCCAGGATTGGCCTCCTGCGCTCCTGGATCCATGGGGAACCCAAGGCCCTGTCTCTTGTCTGGCTGTACACACAGCCGGCTTCGTATCTGCAGAAGCCCAGGCAGGGCGCCATGTACTGGTCACCTAACCCAGACGCACCCAGGGAGCTGTGGCTGGCAGGCTATGGGTACGGGGCGGGGGTGGGGGGGCTAGGGTGATGTTCCGGAGTATCAGGAGGGCCTCGGCCTGGGGAGAAGGAAGCTAAGTGGAAAAAAGCAGCAGAAATAGGGCGTGGGATAGAAGAAAGGAAGGAAACTGCAGGGAGAGGAAACAGGAGGTGGGGGTGTGGAGGGAGGGGGAAAGGGAAGGGAGAAAGGAGAGGGAGGTGATTCCCACAGTGTTTTCCTCCGTGCTGAGCTCTGGTTTGCATACCCTAGGTGGGGCTCCTGGAGAGGAGGGAGGGGCTCCGGCCCGCTCGGGTCTCTGCATCCCCCTCCAAGGGCCCCGGGCAGCAGCCGGGTTATCACCCTGCCCCAAGTCACCCAGGAGAGGACCAGGAGTGATGCAGACAGGGCCAAGCTGGCACCAGATCAGAAAAACGAGCTGCTCTGGGAAACCAAGAAAGCATTAGAATGATGTGAAGGAAGAAAAAGGGATATGAACACCGCGTGAAGAGTCAGGAAAGTTCTGAGAGTATCCCGCTTATTTTTCCCATGACACTTGTCTCAGCATAAGCTGAGCGCTGAGCTAGAAGTCAGGTGGCCAGGTGGCTTTGTAAGGACAGACGTGATGTCTTCCCTCCAAAGGGGTCAGATATGTGCTTTCTATGAGTCTTTGCAGCTTGGGGAGCCCTGGGCAACCCTAATAATGTTAGGAAGCCAAGAAAAATAAAAAATAAAAAACCATTGACAGCCACTGTAGACCATGGGAAATGCTCATGTGATCTTGGATCACAGAGAAATGGATAATGGTGGGTCTCTTGGTTCCTTGAGCAAGGCCAGCAGGTCTGGGTAGGACGTGAATGTGACACCTGCCTGCTTTACTGGGCTCTGACCACAGAGATGAGCCAGGGTTGCCCAAAGAGGCAGTGCCATTGTTCTATGCAGGGAGAAAGAAAAAGCCACCGCCCACAGCTCTCCCCATGGTGGGCATCTGGGTGCTTCGTCTTCATCCCCCTAAATAAATGCCCTATGATGGGCATCTTTGTGCCTTGGTCTTTGCCCACGCTCTTCTTTCTTCACTCAGGCTGGACCCCCTGAAAGAATCACAGGGCGAGGGTGTGAACATCTCTAAGGCTCCTTGTGCCTCTGTGTTTCCAGCTGGAGCCAGGACTTGCAGTGCAGAATGGAGAAACAGTTCCCCAAGGAGCTGCAGCAGGAGCTGGGGGGTATTTCCATGTGCCCTTTCTTGTCATCCCTGCCAGTGAAGGACTGTGTGCACACATGAGGGCCACCCTCCACCCCTCAACATGACCCCAGAGCCCTAGTGCAAAGAGCATTCTAGCTCCCCCTTGCTTCCCTCAAGGCCACCTGCTCTCTGGGTCACCCCTACCCAGGCTGCATCCCATGCTGCCAGCTAGACCAGAAGCACTGGTCCCCTGGTGCGCAGCTGGGCATATGGCTGGCTCCCAGCGCCTGCTTGCTGAGTGGAACCTCCGTGTCTGCTAGGGAAATCCACAGGAGGCCTGGAAGGAGAGGCCACTCGGCCTGAGAAGAAGGTTGAGTTGGCCTGGGCCTTGGTGTTCCTCAGAAAGACCACAGTGCAAAAGACAAAGGTACATCACTTTTTGCTGTGTCACTGAGTATGAAACGACAGGAAGTTGCCTTAAAATGCAGGGAGGGAGACCTTCATTGGGACATTGATGCGGGACTGGTTACCTGAGGCGGTGGAATCACAGAGTGGATGCCATTAAAATTGCTCCATTAAAGGAGGGTACGATTGCAATCCTGGAGGTCCGCAGGATGTTTCTTACAACTTCCCTCCATCGTGGCAGTCATCAGAATGGCTGTGGGCTGGGGGAAACGAGCAGGGTCCTGAAACTCTGTCACTCAATGCCCTGGGAGCTCCTTCCACCGCCGTGTCTACTGCAGGACCCAGAGCTGCCCCGGTTTTCTCACCACCCCATTCACTCAGCTTTCTCCAGGTGACACCCAGCCTGTCCCTGGTTTGCCCCATAGGCCGGAGGCCTTGGTTGTGGCAGCCTCTGACCCAGAACCAGGAGGTTCCTTCACTTCCAGTGTTCTCCACCCCTCCTCCTTTCCAAAGGCTAGAGTAAGAGTCAACCAAACAAACTCCTATTAGTATGCATATGTATTCCCACATTCCTTCACCGAATGACTAACACCACCTACAGCCATTAGCTGGAGTTTGTTTTCTAAATCCAGTTTACTTTCCATCATCCAGCCCCCTGTTTACCACTTCCCCTCCCCCTTGAGGCCTTCCCAGCCTTCTGTCCCAGTTCCAGGAGGCAGGTTTCAGATGCACCCAAGGATCAGACGCTCCTGGCCACTGTAGTCAATCATCAGAGAAGTCCTGACTGACTATCTTCCCTGCACGGCCTACCACTTTGATAAAAGATAGAAGGGAAGAAAAGGAGAGGGAAGATAGTCTCTTCCCAGAGAGAAGAGACCCACACCAGTGCTGGCTCTGGGCCTGCAGTCTATGAAGAGTACTCCCAGCCAAGCATGGTGGTGCACACCTGTAATCCCAGCACTCTGAGAGGCTGGGGCAGGAGGATCCCACTTTCAGGCCCAGTCTGGGCAGTTTAGCAATTTAGTAAGACCCTGTCTCAAAAAAGTAAAATAAAAATAAAAAGGACTGAGGATGTAATTCAGTGGGAAGGCCCTGGGTTCAAGCTCCAGTACTTAAAAAAAAAATGCACAATGTTTCCCTACTGATGGGGCACAACAATCACATGACAGTCGCATAAAGCAGATCATTATCCCCACTTCTCAACAAAAACACCGAGTCCCTGACTGATAACATGGCAGCTCCGAGAGCTGGAGCCGTTGACTGGTGACGCTGGATTACAAACCGAGTCTTCTGACCTCGCATCTCTGCTCCTTCTGCGGCTGAGGCAGCCCCTCTTATTCTAGCCAGGAAGCCACTAAGTGGCAGATCACCTAGGGCAGCCTGGTATGCACTCAGCCGGGGCAGAGCAAGGCTGGGGGAACAGGGCTGGCTTCACAGGGGCCCTCCAGCCCTCGAGGACCACACAGACCTGGGCACACTTAAGAGATTCTGGAATTTAGTGGCGTGACAGAACGAACACCAATGGAAAAGATATGGATACAGAGCCTGATTCTCTAGTGTGACCTTGGGCAACTGTCCCTTTCTCTGGGCCTCAGTTTCCTCACCTCTAAAATCACACAGTCAGGACTAACTGGTCTTTTGAAGCCAATGAAAAGCAAGAGCTGTTCAAAGCAGAAAACAGTGGATGACAGGGAATTCCCTGGTGTTCTGTCAGGGAATCCTGACAGGGAATCCCCAAATTTGAAGGCTGACATTGGAGCCAAGGGCACGCACAGTGGGCTGTGGTAGGTGTGCCCAGTACCTGCCTTGCCCCTCTACCCTGCAGCGTGCACCTCTCTCCGCAGCAGCAAGGGTGCAGGGACTGTGCGACAGCTTCTCTCTGCCCCGGATGGCAATTATTCCATTTAATTCTCACAAAGACTCAGTGAGGCAGAGCCTGGGATTATCCCCATTTTACAGATATGGCAACTAAGACCCAGGCAAGCTGAGTAAGCTGGGTCAGGAAGTTGGCAGGGAGCAGGTCTGTAGTTCTAACCCTCACACGCCAACTCCGAAGCTAGAACAGACTATTTGGGCAGTATATTTGTCTAGGGAGGATTAATAAGAAAATCACCATCTAAGGAGAATTAATAGAAGGAAATTACCATCTCTGCCCCAATATGGCCAGAGCAAACCTTCCTGTTTCCTACTAGCTCAAGTTTCCTTCCTTCACCTCTCCCTGCCTCCTTTTATGCATTGTTTGGAACATACTGTCATGTGTGGTTTGTTTTATAATCCAGTTGACTGTGGAAGCACAGCCATCGTCATTTATGTCCCTGCCTCAGCACCGTTCACCCAAGAGATTTATCGTGGTAAGAATTGACTGACTACAAGATTCTTTCCATTCCTTAATCAAGTCCTTGGCTTCTCTTTCAAAGGGACTTGGAGAATGGAGCAGAAACCAACCTATGCCTGTCCCGAGCAGGACCATAATTCAATTTAATCTAATAAAACTGCCTTTGCAGCTCCACATGGAAACTACATAGAAGGATTAAGCAAAGAATCAGCAATGACCCCATCCTGCACTCTGGCTGCCCTGACCAGCCAAGTACCCAGAAAATTGCTGCACAGAAACATAAGGTAAAAACAGAAAGTGTAGGAGACATTGTGTACTTACAGAATGTACTTACAGAAAGCAAATAAGTCAGATAAGACTTCAAGGGCAGGATGACAGATAAAAGGAGAATAACAGTCAAAGGGTGGATAGTGTTTTGACTGGGAAAGAGATGAGAGGAGGTGGCAGTAGCGGCGGGGTAGGAGTGTGGGTGCAGGGAAAGAAGGACAGTAAAATGGGTTTAGGACCCTGGAGAGTTTCCTGCGTGACGAAATCACAGGGCAGGCAATGGCCGGGTGGTGGGATGTGGGCTCAGGGATCAGAGATTTTGGAGTGAAGTTCAAGCCCCCCATCCAGAAGGAAAGTTCTTGGGAAAGCTATAAAATCTTTGTCTCCATTTCTTCCTCAGTCAAGTGGGAATAGTAACAGTGACTTTCATGGGGTGGATGAGAGGAGAAAGAGTCCTCCCAGCCAAGCACAGTGGTGCTCACCTGTAATCCCAGCACTTCCGTTTTTCTGCAGTCATTACTGGGTGTACCGGAGAATAAGCACACAGTAGGCTGGCTCTGCCTCAGACACAAAGATGATGGGTCCAGATTCCTTCCTGCAGATCTCTGAGAAACACTGCAGGGTTTTGAACTAATCTGCACTGGGACTGCTAGAGAAGGAACCAAAGAAAGGAAATCAGTTGCAATAGTTTGGGTAAGTGTCCCCCAGACGAACGTGCATTAAGGGCTTCCTCATCGGCGTGTGGTACTATCAGGAGGTTGTGGAAACCTTAGAGGTAACCCGAGTGCAAGGTCTTAGGTCAGCGAGGCCTGTGTCCTGGAATGGGATTCTGAGACCATGGTCTCTTCCTCTTCCTATTCTGCTTCCTCCTCCTCTTCCTTTCCTGACCATGAGGTGAGTTTTTTTTACCTCTTGTTACTGCCATGATGAGCTGCCTTGCCACAGACTCAAAATCAATGGGACTGTGGACTGAAGCCTCTAAAACTGTGAGCCAAAATAAACTTTTTCTCTCTATAAGTTGATTGCTTCAGGTGTTTGTTACAGCAACAGAAAACTGATTAACACAACAGTTATCAATTTACTGGGAGAGTTTCCAGCTAAGCGGAGAGAAGAGGTCAGTCCAATAGTAACAATAGAAACTGATGTGAGCAATGGAGTAGAGAGGACCCTGGAGATGACCAGACTGGAGTCAGTATAAAGAATGGTTGGTATCTTTGGGAAGATGAGAGAGAGCAGGAGAGGAAGTGGAAATGATGGATTTCAGGTAGGATGTGGGGTACCTGAGAACTTGGGGATACCCAGATCCTCTTATCTGGGACAAGAGTTGACAGATAGGTGGAGGAAATGGTTAGCAGTAGAATAGAGGTGAAGTTCATGAGAATGGAGGAACTCCCCAGGGGACAAAGTGTAAGGTAAGAGAGAGGTGGGGTTAGGAGCCTACACTTCCTCATCTGTACTCCAGGCATGGTTCTGCTGTGGTCCTTCGTACCTGTTGGCAGGAGTCTTTTCTTCCTGCTTTAGAGAGATCAGTTGGCCCCTACTGATGGATAAGGAGACCTAGCACCATAAAGTGCTATGAGAGAAGACAGGTAAGGAGACAGAGACATCCACAAAGGAACTGAGGAAGTAGGGGTGGGGGTTGGAGCTTGGCTTCCCAAATATTCCATGCCAGAGCTCACAAAGCAATATTGCGTGGATAAGTAGACAGTTGCCCTTCACCGGAAGTGGTACTGAAGTACCGAACAACTGGTCCCAGCCTGACACCTCCAGTCAGAGCAGAAACTCCCTGCAGCCCCAGTCTCTTCTGTTTCATGGTTGCATAATGGGAAGGTCCACCTTGAGGTCTCACAATAAGGAATTGGGCAGCCAGGCTGTATTCACGAAGTGGTACAGTTAGTTCTATACTTTGATCACCCGTGTGTCTACATGGTGTGCCTGGCCCAACCAGTGGCCAGTCACAGCCTACTTGTGAGGCACACCAGCTAAGCCTCCAGCTCAGAAGCTGGTTAAGCAGTGGACTTGAGAGGTGGGGCTAGGAACAGGATGACAGTAGGAGAGCTGCCTGGTGTGGCAATCCGAAGGTCAGCGCTGGCCTTTAAGAGAGCAATTTCGGCAGCATGATGGGTGTGAGAGCCAGATTGCTAGTGGCTGGGACTGTGGGAGGTGAGGAAGTAGAGGCGGTGAACGTATAATACTTTTTTGAGAAGTTTAGCTGTGAAAGGTGGGATGGGAACTCTGGAGAAATCGAAGTGAAGGAAAGACTTTCCTGGGGGTGGGAATCTTGGGAGTGAGCCAAAGCTAAGCAGCCAGGATAGGGAGAGTGAGAGAGAAAGGGAGAGGGCAGGAAGGGAACTCCAGGAAGAAGAAAGGACCCTTCTTTCTCAGTCACTTGCAGAAATGGACAAGGATACAGAGACAGTGCAGGTATGAGGGGAATAGGGTATGGATTTTATAAGTTGGAAGAGATGGGTAGAGGAAGTTGGATTTAGGGGTGAGGAATGTTGGGGAAGCTCCTTGGGGATGAGGGTGGCAGAGTGTCAGAGGACAGACACCAGTGGTTCAGACAGAAGAGAGACCCACTCTTCACATTGTGTTGTGGCAAGAGCTCTGTGGGGTTGTTGAGACTTGTCCCTGTATTGGCCAGCTTGGGGCCAACAGAAAGAACTAAAGTGTGTGTACTGGGTGGTCTGGGGTTCATCAGGAAGTAGTGGGGTTACATTAACTGTGAGCAATCACAAAAGTGGGTTGTGGGTTCCTGATTGAGGAGGACAGAGTATAGACAGGGATTACTGGCGAAGGCATCAGTGGTCTTGATCTAAAGGTAATATAGGAGTTCAGTAGACATAGAGAAATAAGTAGACATAGATGGAGAAATAACATTTTGTAGCCAGAGCTGAGGAGAACATGGACCCAACCTTTGAGGATTGCGTTTGATGGTGTGTGTTGTCAGGAGACCAATTCCGGCCCTTTTGTACTCTCCCCTGCATTTCATGGACTTAAATGATTGATAAACTCATTTCCAAGACTTTATTTCTTTATTTAATTGCACATATTTATAGGGTAGAGTGTAATACCTCCAAATATGTATAAAACCTATAATGATCAAATCAGGATAATTAGCACTAATGACCCTAAATATTTTCATTTCTTCATGTTAAGAGCTTTCAAACTTTACTCTTCTAGTTCTTTATAAAATATTTCCCTATATTTTGTAAAGTTCTTCATAAAGTTCTTTATAAATTATGCTCAACCTCCATTTCTCTAGGCCAAGGAAACTGGGTACCAGTATCTGAAAGCAATGGAGAAGACCTCCAAAAGATGGAAGCACTTCTTTTTTCTTTCCTTTTTTATTCTTTCCAAGCTACAAGCCTATTGGTTGGTGCCACCCATATCTGGGCAGGGAGGCAAGTCTTCCCCCTCAGTTTGCTGGTATACATGTCCATCACCCATAGACACACTCAGAATTTACTAATCTGATAGGTGATTCTTACCCAAGTTAAGGTGACATGTCATAATTAACTATCACACCTTCTATCTGATACACTTGGACTCATCATAGGGCCTGCTAACCGGAACACTCATGTGACAGGAGAAGGGGGCCATTGATGCTTGTTCTGGTAGAGGAAGTCACAGTAGCAAGGGTGCTTTCTCCTGGGATTTTGCCCAGTTTCCACAGCTCATGTGCTGATGTTAGGGATTGTCAGAACCTGGCACCTGGGTTATGCCTCTTGCTTTTTCAGCTCTCTAGACAGTAATGGCACCCTGAAGTCTCCAACCTCTGGATAATAGCTCTTTCTCTTTTGCTTTTCATGATCCAGCCAACACCTTTGATATGATTTCCCTAAGTTAGATTTCCTGTCTGAAATATATCGGATGATTGCTGTTTTCCAGATGCAACACTTTTACCTGGTAGCAGAGGCCAGGATGTGACTGGTATTTGAATGGAAAGAGTGGGGTAGAAATGAAGACCTTGGGGCTGGGGGACTCAAAGTTAAAGAGCTGATTTTGAGAAGGTCAAAAGTCCTGAGGGTGCAGGGCATTGGTGGAGGCAAGAACTCTCACACTTCATCACAGTCTGGGTCCTCTTGGAACACTGGGCATTTCCCCCAAATATTCCACCCAAGGGTGCCTCCAACCAGAGCATCTTCCTTCTCCCTTAAGCTAACATCCACTTCTGTACTCTTCTGGCTGCTCTGTGATCAGAACGGACTACTTGTCGACCACTTTCCCCAACATTTCTCCCTGAACTAGGTCCTTTGCAAAACTTTCCTACTTCCTCCGGTTCCCAGGAGTGGATATTGTGGCATTTGTAACATCTCGTTGCTTTTTAGAAGAGTTTCTTAATCCAGAGCCCATGGATGATCCTACATGGAGCTAGGACACACACAGAACATACAGGCAAGCCTATATGTATGTACATATATGTATTTTTAAGGGGAAGGGCTATCCTATTTCTTGCATTTCCAAAGGAACTCTTTATTCCTTCACTGGTTTAGGGATGAGGTAGTAAAGAATGATCATAGATAGAGTCTTATTTTGCTCATGATCTCTAACATTTCCTGAAACCTCAGAGAAGTCATTTTTCTTCATTCCTGGAATCTCAGTTTCCTCATCTGTAAAATGGAAACACTAATCTCTACTTCTCTTGATTGTCATAAGCCCTAGAAACAGTATGAGAAATGATCATGATGCCTGCCACGTTTGATTTTAATAAATGTCAACTATCAGTATTGGGCTAATTTGTTTTCCTCCAGACACAGACCTTTAGGAAGGGGAATGCATACATGCATCTTATTTGGGAAGCAACCTGGAACGTGTCAGTAGGGGACATGTCACTCATTGCCACCAGGAGACCCTGAGAGGGGATGAACTCCATCCTGAGAAATCCCCTCTGGGGCAAGGTACTGCGGTGTTACCCACCTACTTGCCATCTGTGAGAGGCCGAAGGCTTTCTGGGACATTAACTCTGCAGCACACCTGGCTTCCTGTGGCCAGGAAGAGCCCTCGAGCGTAAACTTCAGGTGTCGGCAGCAGCAACTTGTTGTAACAGGTGTGAGCTCAAGCAAGAACAGCAGGACAAAGGCAGCAACTGCCACGGTGACGAATCTGAATCCCTCCCTATCCCCACGGCCAGTGCTGGCAGGTCTCCCTCTGCACCCCGTTAGCCGTTAGCTTTGCTGGAACTCTGCTGGACTTGCGTTATGCTCTCATGTACACATCTCTGCCTCTCTGAGAGGACGTGAGGCCCTTTGAAGACAGGCGGTTCTATCTCACCCTGTTCTCCGATGCCAGCCTCTCACATAAGGACTGATAGATGATGGAAATGTCCCATGCGTGTTGAAAAGGAACTATCTGCCATCGGAGTGGCAGTGGCGGGGGGCTATCTGTTGATCTCACTCTGGCAGAGAAATGGCACTGTTAGGCACTCCACACACATGGTGGATTTATGTCCCTTCCTGTTACTGTGGCAGGTGCCTTTATTACACAGCGTGTACGATTGGCCAAATCTCTTGCCAAGGGATTCATGTCTCAATATTATAATCTCCAAAGCAACAATATTAGAAATTCAGTTTTAAAAGGAACTGTTTAGGGTGTCAGCACGTTATGACAATTATCTGGGAGGATCCTCCCTGTTTCTCCTTAAACTGCGCTAGTAAGCTCTTTTGCACCTTTGTACAAAGAACGGGAAGAATATGGACTATTTATATGTATGGCCCCACCCCCACCCACATTCTTCATTTCCCACCCCGTCTTGCCGCACGTGGGGAGCATACTCTGTTCCCCAGAGCACATGCCTGAATAAGCCTGATTGCTTTCCTGTATTTCTTTATAAAACTTTAAATATTCATCACGCCATCAAATTAAATGAGATTCTTCGGCTGTCATTCTTTTCAATACAGAGTTCTTTTCTCTAGTACCTGCCCTTCCACCATTTGAAGCCTCTGGAGTCTGGGCATTTAGGTAGCATCATTTCCAATCAAGAGAAAGGAATGCTAATGAGAATAGCGAGTGGGCGGGGCTTGATGCGGAAACCAGGAAAGCAGCAAACACCCGGCTGATTCTCCTAGCCCAAGGGATGGAGGACGAATGGCCGGGTAGGAAGGAGACTCAACAGAGTGGGTCAAGAGGTTTATGTCAGCCCTCTTCGTTTCCTCTGGGACAATTTTAAGGGCAGAGAAAATAGCCCTTCAAGACTTCAGTATTCTTGGACCAGAAACAGGAATCTCGATTAGATGATATGTTGAAGGCCCTTCTAGCTCCTCAAGTGATTAAATTTCTTTGTCCAGCAGCGACAAAAACTTAACGAGAAACCGAGAAAAGCCCCATGAGGAACCTCGAGGAGAAACTGGGAGGGTGGGAGGAGAATGGGCCTATGCAGATCCGGTTGGATATTTTATAGCGTTGCGTTAAGTTGCAATGCAATACATTATATTTTAATCTACTTCCCCTGCCTGGGCGGTCCCTTCATGAGGAAATCGATCAGCGATCAGCAGACTAACGTGCTGGGGAAGGAGTCACCATCCGCTCACTCTAGTCATTTATAACCAGCCTGAGTAATGCTGGATAATGCCCAGCAGGCGATGGCCTCCGCGACACAGAAGCCATTGGCGACCCGCTGGAGCCCAGGGCGGGCCAGGAGCCACTGCAGGCGGGCGCTGCCTCAGTCTGCACTGCACTGCGGGTCCCTCTCCAGACTCCCTTCCCCACAGCGCAGGGCTTCCCCAGCTGGTGGCCAACGTGCTTCAGCACCACGCAGTTCTGGACAGCGCACCGCGCGCTCTGGGCAAGGTTGGCTTTCCCGAGGAAGCAACCACCCCTGGACCAGAGAGTGCTAGAACAACTGGCCAAAGCCTCAGTTGGGTCCTCCCAGCAGGAGCGCCGGCTCTCAGCGTGGTCCTGGGTCATGTCCATCTCTCTGGGCCTCCGCTTTTTCATTTGCAAGCGACGATGTTCCCAAAGGGACCTCAGAGTCTTGCTTTCCTAGGAACTGTGCTTGTGAATGCAATAGATACCTGTAGACAGACGTCCTCAGGTCTTGCAGGCCATTAGAACCACTGTGGAGGGAGATAAACTGCGTGTTCCCGGGGTACAGCTGTGGAGTGTTGATAAGGCTGCGAGGGAAGTGAAAGACTGTGTATTTTCAACACACATTCTTCGGCTTGCGATCACATCAGAATACCTCTTTCTCCTGAGGTTTGATCTCCACCCAGACGTCGTTGCCCTCACATCTGTGCTGCACGCTCACCCCAGCATTCCTGTGCACGAATGACTTTTAATTCCCTAAACTTTGAAAGCATTCATGTGATCCAAGCTGACCTTAGGTTTTCTCAAAGATAAACAGTATGCAAGACAGAGCAGCTGTTTGCAAAGAGGTCGTGGTCTCACAGGGTAGGCAGCTGGCTGGGATCCAGTGCTGGTGCCCAGGAAGGGTGTGTGGTTGAGACTTGTGGAAGCAGGCACAAGTTTTTGCAGGCTGTTTGCTTACACAATGAAACAGACAGCATCACCTTTGGGTGGAGATGTCACTTCCCTGGGCCTGCTGCATAGGTTTTTCATGCACAATGTCCCTGGTATCACAAAGAAATTCCATCGGGAGCGTGCAGATTACCACCAAGGAGAGCTACTCATTCATCATGGAGCCTCAGGGGACGCCTGACTTACTCCATTCTTCTGCAACGTGACTCTTCTTTTATCCTTTCCCCGTCTTCCTTTTCCCCAGGGTTTTCCCTCTCTCCCCACTTACCTGTTTCTCTCCACTTTGATGGCTCCCTGCCAACAATCTCTGTTTCCTTCACACCATTCCTTGTCCTCCGCCGTGAGATGCTGTCTGTGATGAGCGTGGCTTGCAGTAACTGCTGGTGAGAGAGGTTCTTGAAGAGCCGGAGTCGGGTTGTTCATCCCAGCACATTATACCAAGAGTGGGATGAGGCTTAAGCTGAGGGCAGAGGCACTGAGGCCAGCTTTGCGTTGAGGTGTCAGGATCATCAAAGCCAGTCCTGGGTGGCAATCAGAGTCCTTACAAGTAATGCAATCAGACTGGCTCAGCATTGCTTATAGCTCCATTTTACCCAGAGGGCTACACATCAGGCTCCTTCCTTTCTTTACAAATAGAGGCATTCCATCCTCCTCCCCTATCACTTTGTCTTACTATTTCTCCTTTCCCAACCCACATAGCACAGCATTATGACTCTTCTCTGGACCAGAGGCTTTGGACATCCATTCCTGGTTTGCCTCACAGACACACTTCTTTCTGAATCCCTTTCCCTTTGATCCAAGAGGCCACTGTGTTGGAAAACTTCTGTGTCTTTCCATGCAACCTCCCATTTTCTCAGAGTCCATTCAAATCCTGGCATGTAGGCAAGGGTAGGAACTCTTTTTTCAGTCCTGACAATTCTTTTCATAAAACAAGATGATCATATTCCTCTTCTGCATGAGTCTAATTGTTCCAAAATTATGCCAGCTTTTGCCAAGGAGAGACATAGATAGATAGATAGATAGATAGATAGACCACATTCCCAACTCCATCAAGTAAGGTTTGGAATAAATATTTTTTCTCCTCCTTTATCTCTACATGAAGTTTCAGATGGAAGTAATAACACATACCACAGTGTTCCCCTTGTGGTTTTTTGCCTTGAATCATGACTCTTTTTAAGAGTCATTACTGGAACTATTTTGGGACACTCAACTTGGGTGATTTCTCCTCCTCGAATCTAATTCCTGTCTTCCTTATCAGCTCATCTGGTTTGGTGTCTTCCATCAGAGGCAACACCTAGAAGTCTCACCTAGATCCAAGATCATACATCACCCTCGAACACAATGCGCCCCCACTGTCACACACTCCCCATCATATTTGTGCTCTCCCTGTATGTACAGGTTGACTCAGATGAGCTACATTTTCTCCTTTCCTTTTCTATGCTATAACATGGCCTACTGGACAGTCCATTGGAGGAATTAGACACTTTTCCATCTGTAACCTTGCTGAAGCCAAATCTACCCCCTTGCATTCTTCTTTTGACTTGCCCACTACCTCTAATTATCATGACAGCTCTGCAGGATAACTAGTGGTGTTCCCCTCTTTGCAGGTGTAAAAGTTGAAACTCACATAGGTTGAATAGTTCACCCATAATAGCTAGTGGGTCTGACTCTCTAATACCAGCTCTCTGCCTTTTTAATGCATGAAAAATGTTCAGCATGTGTAGATTTTCAGTTTGAAAGGAAGGAAATGTTCAGACATTCAAAGTAAAAAGAACAAAAACTATTTTTCTGCTAATCCTTCCCAGGTGAGTGATTCATTTTACCCTTCATTTGGCCAAAGGAAGTCATAGGATTCTGCAAGTGTTAAATATGCATGCTGGATGCTGTGAAAGCCCTGCCTATGTAGCCTCAGCAATCACTGCTTCTGTGTTTGCTGAGCATCTCTTATTGCCAGCACCTGCATCTTCCTGCCTGGGGGCTTCCTCTGGCAGCAATGGCATGCTTAGTTCTCATACCAAAATGCCGTGAGTGCTGGGGAGTTAATACCCAGAGAGAAGTTCCCAATCAATGATAAATGACACTTTGGTGATGAATGACCTCCCTCAAGTTCGATAATTCTGGGACACACACACGCCTTGTACCGTCTCCCACAAGTTCCTGGTAGGAGTTGAGTACCATTCACTCACAGTGGTAACCCAGTCATCCGCAGACATGCATTGGCTGGATTTTCCTGTTTCCCTCCTCAGTCCCCTGCTGTTGTTTCCTGGGCTCACCTCTTAAATTAACTACTTGCACTTGAGTGCTAGTCTCAGGGACTGTTTATGAGAGAATCCAGGCTAAGACAGTCTGCTAGGAACTTCTTAGATCATCTGGTTGAATTATCTCTTAAATAAATTAAATCCCCAGGACAGAGATGACATGTGGCAGAGCTGAGCTAGGATCCTGCTTGTCTCCACACTTAGCCCATCATCCTGTCCCTCCCGGGCCTCCCTTGTGCAACCCCAGGTAGACACTTCTCCTTAGGGATGCACCACCAGAAACTGGAGGAACTGGTTGAGGAGTGAAGGGGAGGGAGCAGGGAAAGAGGGAATGAGTGAGTGAGGGAAAACCCACAGCCCATAAATCTCATTATGATTCCCGCCCTCTACTTTGGCTGTCGACAATTTCACACCACTCTGCCTATCTGGGCAGCTATGGCCAATAGGGATCTGTAGCCCTGACCTAGGTTAATTACACAACTGTCCTTAGATTTTGGATCTAGAAAGGTTAAAACAAGTTTTGCAACCCTGTCCAGGTAGGCTGCTTTCTTTGAAACCCTTTGCAGTCACTGGTGGGTGCTAGTCTTGGTGCTGAAACCTGGATGGGATTGGCTGGTGGGCTGGGCAGAACTAGACAGGGCTGGACAAGGCTGAGTCAGGCCAGACTACTGGGACTTACAACACGATTAGAGGCAGGCAGGAGCTTCGGATTCCACCTCTGTCATGGGAAAGGTGGGGAATAAGGGGCCCATCAGGCAAATGGGATTGCTCAGTTGGTGTGATTATACCTGCTATTTAAAATCAAATATAACTTGGCTTTGATTACCTATGTCAATGGAAGAAGAAGAGGAAGCTCATAGAATTCCAAATAGCATGTAACAGAAAATAATTTCTATTTTGGGTATAGATTGAATTTGAAGACATTTTGAGGGAGGAAAAGGGTGACAGGTGTACCATTGTAATCATATCAAGCCCTGCTAAATGAGGCAAAAGAGAGGAAGATGGAGGAGGATGGGAGAAGGGCCAGGAAGTAGTTGGCCTAGAATGTTCTATGGACTGAACTAAAAGCTACTGTACTAGCCCTAACAAATGTATTTCCTTGCTCAGACTTCATAATGTTTCCTCTCGTTCCCTCCCCATCCCTTTCTCCCATGCTTTCTCTCTCCCCTTCTCCATAGTTTTAAAGATCTAGCTTTCAGGCAAGGTTATATCAGCTCTCTGTATAACCACCACCATTCTCACCTCCTGGTTAACCTGCCTTGTGCATCCTGAAAACATTCACTTTGGTCTATTCAACTGTCTTTGTACCTCTGCTGCTGAGCCCTAGGAGAAAAACCACATCCTCGACCTGGCCCAGATCACACATGGTATCTGGCTCCTTATCCACTCCTGGAACTTGGCATCAGGAGACCCCTTTCTCTCCCTCTCCATGGTGTGAAACTTCCTCAACTCCTCTGAAGGCTGTTTCTCTTGCCCAGCTTCATCTCAGTAGATAACAAGGTTTGCACATCAACCATTAAGATTCAGGCTATGAGGCCTGGGTTCCCCCAGTGCCATTAACTATCAGCCCATCCTTTCTTTCCTTCCTGAAAATAAAGAAGGAGGTGTGCTTTCTTCTGCCCAAATGTCATCTTTCCATCCATAACATGGAGCCTTTCTCCGGTGTCTGTGAAGAACTCATTCTATCTGTCCACCCTGGCCTGCATTAACCTGTCTGCATTGACTGTGACCCTCAGCACAGAGGAAGGTCCAAATGCACACCACCTTATGCAGGGACCCTCCCATCTCACCTCCCTTTAACAGTCACAAATTCTAAAAGAAAATCTTCACTCCCTCCTCACATCCTCTCCTCATGTTCATCTCTCAACTCATTGTCATCCGGTGAGCTTGAGCCCAATTATTTCATAGGAACCATTTTGCTGAGGACACACATGACTTCATATTTGTCACATCTGATGAATTCCTCCACCAGCCACCTTTGCTTACTTATCTTCTCCTTCCCACTTCACATTTTTAGTACCTTAAAAGTAATTCTTCTTCCAGTCTTGGTGGTAGCATCGGTTTCGTTCCCACTGCTTGGACCACACCTTCTCAGTAAGCTGGGCAGCCCCTGCAGCATTGGTGTCCCCTTGTGTCCTGCCTTTAACATTCCTCTCCATGCATTCTGCCTCTTGGGTTCCACTGTTAATTGTCACCTAAGGCTCTCATCTCCAGCCTCTGAACGTCTCATTCAAGAACCTCAAAGGCCATGGGAAGGCCCCTACTGGACATCCATGGGCCCTTAGCTCATCGCTCTTTTTCATGGAAGATGTCATCCTTTCCTAACTGGCTTTCTGCCCTCATTTTCTATAAGAACTTAGGTCACCCTAGGCCTCTTTCCCTTCCCTCCCCACCTGCCTCAATCTTCCTATATTTCATTGCTTATGGACCGATAGTTGCCTAAGTGTTTAGACCCATGGCTGTCTAACACATCTTCATTTATTTTCTGGTTAAGCTTTTTCATTTGACTCTAAAGCACTGGTGGTACATATGTGTGTAACTATGCAGTACGTTAAAAAAAAAAAACTATGGTGAATGTGCTACCATATGCAGTTTTGTAAAAAGGCAGCAACGTCCAATATAGGAATTGTTGAAGTTAAGTGACAGTTTGTGACAAAGTCTGTCTACGGTTTTGTTCAAAGAATTTTAACAAGAGATCCAAACATGAGACAGGTGAGTGTGAAATTTGTTCCGTAGTTTTGACCATTGAACATAAAACAAAATTGTGTTTGTCAATTACACCGGAGTTATGTGACTACACTGCTGCTTATTCCAGCTTTTTAAGAAATGTCATCACAAAAGATGACACGTAGGTCTATAGTTACGATCCTGAGCCCAAGATTTAGAGTTCTCTGTGAAAATCACTCAATTCTCCTTATATGAACAAAGTATATCAATCAAGATTCAATCTCAGTGTTGATGGTGTGGTTTTTTTTCACTTTGGTGGAATTGTGCAAGGTGAGCATGTATCCAGGAGACTGTGCAGAGCTCTGAATATCACATGGTTTGTTAGCGCGAATAGGAGATTGTATGCACAGGAAACAGCCTGAGAAGTGGGCAGAAGTTTTCAACCTTTATCATGACAACTCTCCATCACGCATTGCTTCTGGGATGGCAATGCCCGTCAAATAAAATCATGGTGTGTCCTCACCTACCTCATTCATCAAACCTGGCACCCGGTGACTTCTGTCTCTTCCCCAAAGTCAAAATGATCATTAAAGGCAAATATTTTGCATCAATTTAGTGCACTGAGGCAGCCATGATAACACAGCTAACAACGCTCCTGAAAGAGGACTCCAGAACTGCTTCAGAAAGAAGCAAGAAGGATGGAAAGCAAGAAAGAAGCAAGAGGGATGGAAAGAGGGGGAGTATTTTGAAAGGATTAATGACAATGTGTCTTTCACTGTAATTTTCTTATTTAAACACTTCCCATATTTTTATCATACCTTCTACCAGTTAAATTCTTAATAAAATGTTACTCTTAATAGAGGAAGAGCAAGTTATCACCAGTCACATACACTTTAGTGTGAATTGGTTCCCTGATAAGACACTGTGATAGAGGGCGTGATGAGAAAGCCTGAGTGCTTTAGGTATGGATGATGGAGGGCAAAGAGCTCCCCAAGGCATAGATCCAGGCAGCTGGAGCACTCACTCCACTGAAACTCCGGCAGCTTCCCCATTCTACCCCACCCTGAATAGAAGATCTAAGAGTTGTCTGGTCCAAGACTCTCTCTCTCTCTCTCTCTCTCTCTCTCTCTCTCTCAGTGCTTTTACTTAGCTAAAATGTAATTAAATTTGAACTGGGGCCAAAACCAATTTGTGAGACAAGCATTTGGTTAATGATATTGAGTCAACCAGGTGAAAAAAAACCTCAGCAAAACTTCAAAAAGGCCAATAATCACATTGTGATTGAAATTCAGCCCCTCTCTTCTCCTCCTTTCTCCCATTAACTTGGACAAGAGGTGGAATCCCTCTCGGGACCTGGGCTCCTCTTGTCTCACAGACGGGTCTAGGTAAGTCTGTGTAGGCTCAGCCTCCTCGGACAAAAGCAAGGAAATTCTAGTTCAGTGAATGGATTCTGAGAGAACACACAGGGGCTGGATTTAGCAGAAGAGGGTTGGGATAGAGACAGTCGTGGAGAGGGGAGAGACAAAGGATCAGGAATAAGGGGCTGGGGATTGAGCTCAGCAGCTCAGGCGTGTGCCTGGCAAGCTCGAGGTTATGAGTTTGATCTCCGGGACACAGCCCCCTGCCCCAAAAAGGAACAAAGGGGTCAGATGATTGGGTCCTGACATTCTAGAATCTGAGAGTGGAAAGGTAAAAAAAATCAGACTCAGTGTCAGAGGCAAGGTGTCCAGGGGTCACTCACTCGTGAGCAATGGACATGATCTCTCATGGCAAGGACATCCTCTCTCCATTTTGCTGATGAGGACAGGGAGGCCCAAATAGAAAATGGACTTGCCCAACCTCCAACAACGAGCAACGTGGAGTCACTTCAGGGAAGTGACTCCTGGATGACAAGCAGCACTCCCCTCCCCGCAGCCCGTGTCTTTGACTTTCCGTGGTCTCTTCCGTACCTGCAGCAGGTTAGCAGTGAATGGCTCTTTCATCTCCCAGTTTTTTCCAGATTACTTTTGGCGAGTTCATAAAGGCACCTAGGAATAGGAAAGCGTGTTCAGTGTATGTGTGTGTGTGTGTGTGTGTGT
>PVJX010025733.1:0-26631 GCA_004027295.1 Dolichotis patagonum | reverse complement strand
CTCTCTATAAGCTGGAACATCTGTACATGTAGACAATTGTTCTCAGATGGTGTGTTGACTTGTAACATTTTGGATATTTCTCTTCTTCGTGATTTAAAAATTTCTCACTGCAGAACAAGAGCCAAGGATACTGGGAAGGGGAGAAGGCCAAGGCGCTCCATGCTGAGCTCAAGAGAATCTAGCCCTGCACCAGGAGGAGTGCCCAGAAGGGCAAAAAGAGTAAGAGCAGGATGTTGTGGTAAGCACAATGAGCCAGGCGCTCTCTGTTCGAAACACTACCTCCTTTAATCTTGATATCAGCCTAGAAGAGGAAGGTTTTGGCATTTTGCACATTTTTCAGATAGTGAAAACAGGCCTAAGGAAAGTTGAGTCACTTGCCACCAACTTAATAAGTGATAGAACTAGGTCTTGAATATAGGCATATGACATCAGAGACTCTGCTCTTGGTCACAACACGTCTGGCTTTCCTAGGATGTTCAACTGCCCCTGTAGCAATTTTTAACTCCGTTCTTACATTACACACACTCGAGGCATTGGTTCTGCTTCTTGTGAGCCTTACGTGTGAGACTCTAATTAATAATGCCAAACTGCGCTGACTTTCCATGTAGATAACTTGTCATCTGGAAGTTTCCTATGTAACCCTGCAGGACCTTCTACCCTACTTCCACAGCATTTATGGAGGAAAACAAAAACAAATAAACAAAATAGTGGAGTTTCCTCTGTTGCTGCTGCTAGTTTTTTCTTTTTCCTGTTAAGTTCTAAAACCTCCAACATCTCCAATTCCATTGAGAATTTACTATTACTCTCATAGAGAGCTGCCATAAATACTTCTGATCTCTTCTTGAAATAACCCCTGCTTTAGCTAATGTTTGCAGAGCAGGTTCCCAAGTCATTATTTTTTACTTGAAATTTTTAGTGAGATAATTGTAGATTCACATACAGTTGAAAGAAATTCCCGTAAGATCTCCTATCCCCTTCATTTTTCCCTCCATGCAGGTTCCCTCCATGGTAATTGACCACGATGCTGACCCTGAACCAACCCACAGATACCATTTGGATCCCCCTAACTTCACTTGTGTATGTGCATGTGTTCAGTTACATACACTTTTAGCACAAGTAGGTTCTCTTCTCTTGCCTCCAACTTCAAGTTACAGAACATTGTTACTGTAATAATCCCTCCCATCACCTAATATAACTATATCCGCCTCTTTCCTGTCCTTCCACTTTCTCTTTAACCCTGTATAACTGCTAATCGGCCCTTCATTTCTAAAATTTTGTCATTTTAAAAACATTATATAAATGTAAACATACAGTATGAAATGTTTTGGGATTCTTTTTACCATTCAGCATAATTCCCTTGAGGTGCAAGTATCAATAGTTATTTCCTTTTTATTGCTAACTAGTATTCCATGGTATGTATGTACCACGGTTTGTCTCACCATTTACTTGTTGAAAGACATCTAAGCTGTCTCAAGTATTACGAATTATGACTAAATCATGAGTTATGAAATCTTATGAACAAAGCTGATAGGAATACTCATTGACAGCTTTTATTTCTATAGCATTAGTGCCCAAGGGTACAACTTTTAACTCATAAAGGCAAGCACTAAGTTTTTTGCTATTAATTATGCAGTTTTAGTATTTTGCAGATATAAAGACTTTTCAAGACATTTATATCCTTGTCACTCTCAGCTGACAAGTATAGTCAGCCTTCTGTATCCAACTGTGGATTCAACCAACCCCAGATCAAAAATATTCAGAAAAGAGGCCTCAAGAGGAGGTGATTCCTGCCTGGAAACCAGCACCACGTGTGGGCCGCTGCTGGAGTGGAGCTAGCCGGACCCAAGCCTCTCTCCGTGAGTCAGTGCCATCACGGACTGCAGAAGGAAAGAATCAGGCCTCACCAGGAGGTGGACCCCACCTGGAAACCATATCATTTTTCTTGTTTTCTTGGGTTGGATTTTATTTTCTTTTGTTTGATTATGTTAAATCTGATGGCATGAGCAGCTCTTTCAAAGATAGCAAGACATGGTAGTCTTTTGGGATTTATCATTAGCTTATGTTGAAGTCCTTTATCACATTCATTGCTTTATTTTTATTGTTTCTGCTCTATTCTGTTCTGTTAGATTTTTACTATGCCTGAAGGTATCTGCAGCTATTTTGAAGACAACAAACGGCATTATGGTAACTATTCCTGATTTTGTAAGGTTTTGAAGAACTGTATCACTTATACTAGTTTATTTTGATTGGTTTTATTGTTTTGTTTTCCTTGATTTTATCTTTTTTAAAATGAAATTTTAAAAATTAAAAAAATTAAAAACTATTCAGGAAAAAGAATTACATCTGCAGTGACCATGCACAGACTTTTGTCTTTGCCATCATTCCCTGATGCAATAGCTACTGTTTTCATAGCATCTGCATTGTATTAGGTCTCCTAAGTAAGCTAGAGATCATTTAAAATATAGGGAAAGATTGTATAGGTTATACACAAATACTACACTATCTTCTATAGAGGACTTGAGCACCTAGAGATGTTGGTATCTGCTGAGGATACTGGAACCAATTCCATGTGGCTATTAAGGGTGACTGTACAACTGTTACAGTGATAGGTGAAAGAGCAAGGCTGAATAGCCAGGTAAAATCCTGTAAGCTGAACTCCTACATTGACAATCTTTTAAGGGATACTGGAATCTACTCCAGGAAGCTGTAATGCCAAAGCCCAAGTTCAGCTGAGGTCAGCACCACTGTTGAAGAGGGAAGGTACCTACCAGTTATGGCAGCATACTTTAACTTACCCAACCAGGAGCTCTAATTTTCACTCTTCATCTTGATGTGACAAGAGGAGAAGACAGAAGTGAGGGGGGGGGGTTATTTGCCAGAATCTTCAATTGTACCTTTCTTTGGTTTCGAAATAGAATGCTGGAGAGACCAAAGTTCTATGTTGTTCTCTTTTTGAACAATAAAGGATGCCTCTCCCATTTTGACCACCTCTCCTGTCATTCTTCAGTGACCCTGGTAACATATCCCTGTTGCCACTGCCCCCTTCCGTCTTGTCATGGTGTCATGAGATATGTTGGGGATAAGTTACTGAAAACAGGTACAGTGATAGCAGGAAGAGTGACATGTGCCTCCCTGCGGCAGCACTATGTGTTACAGCTGAGGGTCAGAAATCACCTAAATATCCATCAATAGAAAATTGGTTAAATAAATAAGGGGGCATTGATGCAATGGAACATGATGGAACCATTACAATCAGGCTGCAGGAAATACCTAATAGCTCTAAAACATGTTTTCAATGGAAAATATTGCTGGAAAAATGAAGGTTGCAAAAGTTTTACATAGGGTACCATGAATGTTTTGAAAAACAAATGGCATGTATGTGTCAGGGTGAAAATTTATAATAGCTCATCTCAGAGTTTCCTACAGGGAACAAGTCAAACATATTCTCCATCTCTGTCTGTGTCTGTCTGTCTGTCTGTCTGTCTGTCTCTTAGAATACTCGCATCAGCTGCTTTAAGTGGGGAAGATGAAGCTTACAAATCTGTAATAGGCAAATTATTTAGATGAAAAGAGTCAAACTTCTCCGCATATGGACTGTCAGGAATCCAAGCTTGGGAAACCCTAAGCAGCAGAGAGGAGCTGGAAAGGGAGAAACTGAGAAGCATGGCAAGTAGCTGGAACCTGCCAACAAAGTTAAGTAGTTGCCTAGGAGTCTGGGTCTGGGATGTAGCTCAGTGGTAGAGCACTTGGCTCGTGTGTACAGGTTCCTGGGTTTGATTCCCAGCTCTACAAAAAAAAAAAAAAAAAAAAAAATCTTAAAAAAACACCCTGATTAGTGTGATGGTCAAATGAATTTTAAGGTTAAAGCATGTCTAATATTCACACTTGAGATGTAAGCTCCTTCAGAATCCCATAATCTTGGGTAGAATTTGAAGTCACTTTACAGCCTGGTATGGTGGTTATGATGGGACGTGAGAGGAAGTAACGAGGGGAATAGAGCTGCCCTTGGACACCCAAACACAGGGAGCAGCATCCTGTGTAGGTTAAGGGGAAAAGAAGACCAAGAAAGGATCCCCCATTGGGGCTGTAGCACATTGGAGACCAATCCTGTCTTTCCCAAGTTAACTGGAGACAGGTAAACCTAGAAGGTGGATAGCTGATGTCTGTGTTTTATAAATGTCTGTATACACATGTGCATGTAAAAGACTGGAAATAAATAAACCAAAATAGGTAAGAGTTATTATGTTGGGGTAGTGGATGACAAAGTGTTATTGTTTGTTTGTTTGTGCTTTTTCTTGTTGTGATTTCAGTATTTTCAATAACTTCTAAGTTACAGTGCTGTTTTAGTGGTGCTGGGCGTCTAACCCAGAAGCCTGCAAAGGAACTCTGCCACTGAGCTAGAGCCTCCAGCCCCACAATTGCAATATTTTACTTCTGTAACTGGAAACTATTAAGACACTGTGCCAGTGACCATTATGTCTTTAAAGGGAAGAGAAGAGAGGAGGTGTGAAAAACCACTCTGTGCTATTTCCTGCACAGAAAGTACTGACTGTTCCATGGGGAACACCTTGGGGACAGCCAGAGTTGTGAGAAGACAGGGCATTTTGATAAAGGAGACCTATGAGGAAGGCCAAAGAGACCCAACCACTGGTGCTCTCACTCCCAGGATTCCTTCATCCTATGTCCAGAAGGAGGCCAAGGCGGGGGAACAGAGGAGGCGCCAGCACCATTCACAGAGGGTGGGCAGTGCAGGCAGGTGGGCCTCTGCTTTCCTCTTTTCCCAAATGCTTGCTTCCTTGTTAAGCTCCCGGGGGGACCTGGTTAATCACAGTGTGCATCTTCTCTTCCTGGCAAATCCTGACTGCCTGCTCTTCGACTCCCAATTGTTCTGACTTGAGAGAGAACCTGAAGCTCTTTCCCTGCTGGTTCAGTTCAAAGGAAGGAATGGGGAAATCCTGGGGCCAAGTATGGGAAGTAGCCAAGAACAAGCACTAACGTGGCCTTATTCACTCACACAACCTCAGACTGCAGGTGATGTCTGCCTGGAACCAAGCAGTTTCCAAGCATTTCCTGCACTGACCTGAATCCTGAGAAGTTGGAAAAGGACACAGATGCCCAGACTCTAGGGTCCTGGGTCCTACAGGAGCTTAGTGGCCCTTCAGAGGAAGTTTGATCAGCTCCTTACTCACTTAGCTTCCTTGGCCCAGGCAGGAAAGGCAGTGGATCACATTTGCTTGCCTCCCCTACCCTGCAGCCACTTAGGGAGATGAAACTTCTCTATCATCTCTTTGCTCACTTGAATCTCATGTTCTCTCCTCTCCTGCACATACTTTCTCTGTGTTCATACACATCAGAGTAGGAGTTAGATTTACATATAATTACCATTTATGAAGCATCTGTTAAATGCTAGGCACTGTGCTAGGCCTGTATTAATTCAATCATGACTGCAATCCTGTGTGGTACATATCATTACTCCCATGCTGGGAGAGACATAAAACTCACAGAAGCTGGAATCTGTCCAAGGTTAATGGAGGAGTAAGTGGGAAAGTCAGGACTCAAATCTAGGTCCTGTTGCACCAAGTAATGATCCATTATGCTACACTGTCTCTCATGCTTTGGGGACCTAAGTATGCTGCTTAACTTTTCCTCTGTTTTGTTTTTTCCACTGGCACATAAAGAGACATGACCCTCCCTGTGTAAGGATCAAACCAGAGTGCACTTAAATATGCAATGGTCCTGTGGTCTCCATAACCAAGGGGTACAGGTCTATAGAGAAGGAGGTCAGTTCTGACTTGGTGTCAGCAACACACCCAGCACCATGGAACCAAACATTCACATCTGGCCCAGATTCCTTAGGACAGCACAGCCTTAGGGTCCAGGGTGGTCATTCTATGAGATGAGATAACAGCCAGAAACTACTTCCTAAAGCATTTGCCCTTGCACTTTGTTCCTCAAAAGCTTATTTTTCTTTCTTTGCCACTAGTACTTCATGGTCTAATACAGCCAGTAATGCCAGGTTTCTGATGTTGAATGACTACTTAAAATCAAAGTCTGAATTTTTGGATAATCTGGGAAGATATAGCAGCAATGGTTAAACTGCAGGGCCCTGACAATTTATATAGGTTTCAACTCTACCTGTAGATCTCTCATAACCCAGATGTTCAACTCTAGCATCCTGGTGCCTATGAAGTCTCTATTTTGGCTTATCCTTAAATTTGCAAGAGTTGCTGTGGAAATCTCAGTTGATATCTTTTAATGATTATTTGTCAGCACACAGGAGTACAGTGGAATAAAAGAGAGCTTGTCTTCTCTTTCCTTCCCCAAATCTGGTTGGCTCCAGATGGAAAAAGCCCCAGATAAGGAGAGTGTCAGAAGTCCCTCATAATCCTAGATGGTGCAATGCTTCCAGAACATGTGATTCAACTCCCAGTGCTTACAGATAGGGAAACTAAGGCTCAGATGGATGTAACTTGTCCAAAGATATAGGGCAAGTTAGCAACAGGATCTGGACTAAAACCCTTACCCTTATCCCATATCTTGAGAATAGAGGGGGTTTAGTTTGGGCAATAAAGAGCCACAGCAAGTGTGTAGTAAGAACCTGATGAAAGAGTGAGCTTTTTTCAGGGAGCTCCAGCTGCTCTGTCTGAGCTACCAGCAGGCATCTAGATTTCCTAGATGAGGGCCTAGTAAGAATCCTGGACCCTGAGTGCCAAAACCATCCCTTCCCAAACCCTACAGACAATGTTCAAGGGGCACTCACATCATAAGCTCTGACCCAACTCTTCCCTGACTCACCAGCAGATTCAAGTTGTCACTAATATGAGATAGAGTCCAGAAGAGATATGCCTTATTCTGTGGATACCATGCTGTCGGGATCCAGTTCTGTTGTAGACGGTGGTGGTGAGCCCCACAGAAAGGGGGATGAAGTCTCTTACGGGATATGAAGTGAAAATGGAGCCTGAGGTAGTTTCATTTGATGTGTTTGTGTTGGTGTGTGACAAAAATAGACAAGAACCAGAATGGTACTGAAAATTACAGTCCCTTTACATGAGGTCAGACTTCTGCTATGTTCTTAAGGAAGTGGACATCTGAAGAGTATTGGGGAAATTTTAACTTTCAAAAATCACATCTCTTGTGTTTTACTCATCAGGCGCCTTTGTTAAAGGCTAAAATGAGTGCCTACACTTTATACTTCCAATTAAATACTCAGGACCTCTTACCTGAAACCCATACTCTGGAGCAAGGGGGAAGGGAGGAAGGAGGAATAGGTGGGACTTCCGCAGCCTCTACGCTCATGAAAAATCTTTACTCACCAGCTCCTCTATCCACATAATTCAGGTCATTCTTCCAGTGACATGGGAAGATCTAGAGAAACTATGCCCTGGTTACAGCACACAGGATAGTATCCTGTAACAGCCCAAGGAATGGAAATCCTAATTGCAAAAGGCACAATCACAGTAGAGGGATGTTTAACCTTCACGAGAAACAACTGGAGGATGGACAAGGAGGTGCCCTAAAAATGTCAAGGCTTATCCTTGTAACATTGGTGAGATGTGTTTTGTAGTCCTTCAAAGGGAGAATAGATACACTGACAGAAATTTCGAGGAGATAAATTCCTAAAGAAACTCCTGCAGATGGAGGCTGTGGTGTGAATGGCTAAAGCTGTAGGCTTTGGAATTACAGATCTGGCAAATAAGAAATCCCTGTGTTCTACGGACTAGTCTGTGACCATGGCAAGTGACTTAGTTGTTCCAAGGTTGGTTTTTCTGTCTCATAAAGTTGTATAGATCAAGTGAAACTATATATAGTACATGTAAATTCACTGAAAGCAAGGCCCTCCATATTTACTGCTATATAACCAGCCTGTAGGCCCAGGGCAGGGCACATAGCTAGTGTTCAATAAATATTAAATGAATTATTTAACACATTGAATCTTTAATATGAGACAGATGCTGGAACAGGAATTTGCATTTATTTCAAACACATCTGTGAAACATTTATAATATTCTAGGAACTGGGCTCATCAAGGTGGTCTTTTGTGTCATTACTGTTATTGCTACATTATTATGGTTGCTTTTTTTTGGTGGTGGTGGTTGTCAAAAGATTCGCTTTAAGTAGCAGCGAGAACTTCTATTTGTGGGAATTGCCTGGCTGATGTCCGAATACAATTTGGTAATATCAACAAGGAAATTCAGGCACTTATTTAATAAGGTTATGGCCATATCTAAAATCTACAGTCATAATTCTGATTTTATATAATTCTTGAGCTAGCTAGTTAATAGCACTTCACATTTTGTTCCTTCTTTCTTTCAACACGAAACTGCACAAGCTTCTTCTGTGTAAATCCTGCCTGTAATTTGGGTTTTCTTTTCAAAGTCAAGGCAAAGGGAAGAGAAACATCCACTTGAATCCATTTTATCCTAGGACTCTTCTAGTTCAAGTCAGCTCTTCTTAGCACTGAACATCCTGCTACATTTAAAAACTGAAACCATTAGCTTTGCATCCTATTGGATATGGCCTCATTACAGTGTGATATGAAACTGTATGTTTGTACAAGAGTTAGGCAATGAGCTAATGAACAGTGCCAAATCCATAAGAATACTACCAAGAAAGGCTCAACTCTTCTATTGTTTTATAGCATTATCTTTGGTCTTCTGAGGTCTACAGTCATTGTCTGTGCTAGAGCACTTTGTCGTTGCTCTGTGGCTGGGACTGATTCACACAAATCAACTGGGTGTACATAGAAAACTGTATTTTAAAGGTGGACATCTGACTTCCCAAAGGGAGTTAGAAAATCTCTGGTTGATTGGCTGAAACATTTGTTTTGTATCTTAGTTGTTTAGAATAGGCTCATCCAGGTGGCAAAAAGAACAGCTGGTAGGAGTGAGTTTCCCATTTGGAGGTCACTTCCAACCTACGTATCTCTAGGAGTAGCTTTGTAATTTCCACATCTTGGTCTGTCTTCCTATCTATACTGCAGCTGAGTTTTCAACATGGATGGGGTACTCGTGGGTATTTTGGCAAGATGCTTTCAAGATGTCCTAAAGAGTTGCTAGTAAAAGCCATTTAACTCACTTCCCTTGCCGTTAGTCTAGGAAGCTTCAGAATTCATTTATCCACTTTAGGCCAAAGTCTAAATTCAAAATACTCTTCCCAGTACCTTCCTTGAGAGCATTCTACAAGCTTTAATTCCTACATCCTCCTTTGGAAGATGGGCCAAGAAGCTACATTTATAGCATCTTAAGATTTGTCAGCCAAGGTGTTTTCCATCTGATCAAAAATGGCTTGGCCAAATTTTCGTCCAAGTGGTGAGTTCTTGGTTGATCATCTTAGCATAAACTCTTCTTTCTTCCCCCTATGACCAAGGCTACCCTAGAAACTCATCTCCTAGCTACCAGATTACTGTCAGACTCTAGCTCCAGACATCCATTTTACCATAGTTTCTGCCCTTGTCATTCATCTAGCTTTATGCTTAGTTATCTGGTTCCACACCAGTCCTTGATGAGCATTCTTTGTTTTTAGACTCTGCCTCACAATCTGTATTCAATTTTGTTTACCTTGGATGTATCCATGCAATTACCTTCTGATGTCCCACTGACGGCTAGTTTCAAGGGTGGGCCATTCATGTCCTTCTGTTGACTGTTTGAAATTTATCATAATTTTATCGCTGAATTTACATTTTGAAAGTGAAGTCTGATGAGACAGTGGAACGTGTGCATGTGTAAGGCAGATGGATGCAATAGCATTCTTTAGCGCTCTGTTCTTGTATGCATTTGTAAATGCCCCATGAGCACTGAATTCTAGTAGACCAGTGATGCACAAAAGTTCATCAAGACTCAATATAAGATTCAAATACAAGGGAACGTTGTTGCTAAGGAGGTATCTTAACATGCCAAGAGGCCATGATTTCATCAGAAATTGCTTCAGATGTAGAAAGAAAAGAATGCTGCCTTCAGAAACACAAATATCATGGGCTGGAGATTTAGCTTAGTGGTGCAGCGTCTGCCTGGCAAGCATGAGATCTTGAGTTTGATTCCCGGTACTCCCCAAAATACCTCCCCAGAAAAAAAATAAAAAGGAACCTTTGAAAATCATACATTTAAGAGTATAGAGAATATCATATGCTGAAATAGCACTGATGCTGAAAATGATGACAGAAAAGTAGCATAACTTACGGTTCCTTCTCCTTTCCTAGCTCATCAGAAAGCCTGGTAGGATACATACAAAATATGCATTTAAAATATGCCTATAAAGAATTTAAGCAAAAACTCTTTTGGGTAGCATTTCCACCATCCTGAAATGAATAAATTGCCATATGTATAAGGGCTATGAAATATAAGTTGCGTGATTTTTATCATTTCACATACAAGTCAAGTGCTCTTGTATTTTCATTTAAAACTGGCATTGCACACAACACAGAACAATAGTAAAATTCATTCCAAAAAGTTAAAATTTTAATCACCTTGTAGGGACATTAAATAGCAACCAGAAAACACAGTATCAAGGTCAAGGGGGAAAAAAACATGAAAAACAGGAAAGAGCTTACCTTTATCATAATTTATCATAAATATTTATCGCTGTATATTTTAGTCTTTTAGGACCTTTAGTCACATGTTTTCCTTTTGTGTGTAAGTGAAGGTCAGTCTTACTAAGTTGCCTGAGCTAGTGATCTTCCTGCCTCAGTCTGCTGAGTAGTTACTGTACCTGGTTATATAGGCTACCTGCCTTTTGACCAAGGAACCCCACATTTTCATTTTATATGGGATCTTGCAATTAGGTGCCTGGCCTTGCTCCCTGGACTTCATGACATATCCACAAGCACTAATAAGGCTGGCTTCAGAAGGCACTGTCTGGGCCTTTTCCCAGCGTGGTCTGCCTTCCATGCCATGTCACACCCATTCTGGGTCTTCGGCTGGGACCAGTGAATAGCATTTGCCCCTTTGGTAAATGAAGAAAAATCTCCTAAACATAATTCTAAATAAACAGACAAATGGAAGTAGAATGAAGTGGCAGAGGCTTATCCAAGGTGCCTATTTAGGGATAAAGACATAAGCTCTTAGCCTGTGGGTCCAGTGCCATACTCTGTTGGCACTCATCACCACAGGTGTTTAAACCTTGAACATTATTTGAAAATAGCGAAGAAGTCGACTGTTATGTGTTGCATCCCTTTGACCATATCCAGGTAGGACCACCACAGCCCCACAGTAATAGATGTAGAGCAACAAGATCTGCCCTGCAAGGGATCCCAAGGCCCCAGAGGCCCCACAGGAGCCTTGTGTTTTGCTCAAGGTTAACAAGAATCGATTGATAGGCCAATAGATGATTCCTCTGTGGCCTCAGTAAGAATCAGTTTCCCAAGGAGGTCAGAATATCTTTCTAATCATTGTATCAGAATCACTTCAAATTCAGAATCATGTGAAAACAAAATGCTCCCCATCTTTCTTTGAATTTCTTAGAACATAAGACATGCAGGCTCAGTCTAGGGGCCCCATACATGGTCAGATTCCTCCCAACTAAAAGGAAATCTCCTCCAGAAAGGATCACACCTCGACCACTTGGTTGATTGCTGACACATCCTCCATGCAGTCCTCCCAGGCCATCCATGTGGGTTTTCAGACCAGCATTTCTTAGCACATTCTAGCTGCCCCATTACTATCCTTTTGGGGCCTTTGGGAGGGTACAAGGATTCACTGGGCCTAAGTTTTTCTCAGAAGCCTCACAGCTGCCACTTGTTTGAAGCAAAGATAGTCTTGGCAACAGAGCCTAACTCACCAGGCACTTCTGAGTTAGCCCAAGTTCCCACTAAGCTTCCAGCATCAGTCTCTGGGCATGGCTCCTGTGGCAGGAGGCCAGAGCACTGATAAATGTCTGCAGTGTGCCTGTCTGGAGCCCAGTGGGCTGCTCAGCTGGCACTTGAGGCCCAATAGTCGGATCAGCTGCCTTACTGCCAGAATGAACCTGTACTTTCCGGTCTCCTTGCATTTAGTATGCATATACAATGAAAATGGATACCTTACTGGCTAAGCTGCACTGTTCTAGCGCTAACGTAGGTCACAGTGGCCATCTATCCTTCCTTTCTATCCAGCGATAACCACAAAGCACATTTAAAATTTTTTTGTTGGGCCGGGGGTTTAGTTCAGCGGCACAAGCTCCTGCCAGGCAAATGCAAGGTTATGAGTTCAATCTCCGATATCAAAAAAAAAAAAAAAAAGTTACCATTGAAAACAATCTTCATGAAAATATTTTAATGAAATGTAAAAAGGCATCTCATATAATGATAAGTGAAGTTAAAAGCAGGATCCCTGACTATCTAGGCAGGAGGACCTCAGCTTTGTGAACAGTTTATATTTATGCATAGAAAACAATACAGGAAGGAAATATATCACAGTGGATTTCTTTAGGAATGTGGGATTAGGGGTAACTTTGTATTGACTTCTTTAAAATGTTGCCATTTTCTAAAAGAAAACACATATTATGGGTATCTGTGACCTTCATAATCCCACAAAAAGGATACTTTGCTATCAGTGAGGACTCTTAAAATAGTAGTACTGATTTTATGCATGGAGCTGAAGGAAACCAGTATTGAGCTTTTACTTCTTCCCAAGGTGACTCTCAGCTGAATTTTCTTTGCAGGATACAGATTTTCACTCTGAAAAGACTGCTCGGCTTATAATCACTATTTTCTCTCTTACGTGAAACTTGACAACATTTGGAATCAGAGCTCGGAACAAGGCTCTGTATGTCTTTTTCCTGGTTCCCAGGGCTGAGAGCTCCCCCAAAGATTCTTGAAGTGTAGTACGGATTAGGAACCTGCCTGGGACTGGGCTCAGGGGAGACAGAGGCCTGAAGGTGCTGCCTGCGTGCATCCAGGTGTGATGACAACAAAATTGTCTTTGAAGCTGAATGGCTCTGCATCCTGGGGATTTTCTCTGCAAAAACTGATGATCATATTCTTTTAGATAGACTTTAAAGGTTAAAAAAGACAGGTTATATAGGCTGCCTAAGAACGCACACAACAGTATTAATATTAATAAGTGGTGAGTATTGGAGAAGGCAGGAGAGGGGAAAATCTGCCGCTGCTACCGAGAACTCTCTCACCACCCAAGTTTCCGAAATGAGGTAGAAGTAAAGGAGCTGTCCAGATCTCAGTCCCGCCCTGACTGTGCCAACCCGACCAAGGGCACATCTTTGGTTTCACCATGGAAATGTAACCACTTCTGAGGGGCAGGCAGGGCTACTCACTGGCTGGTAGCCAAAAACATGGGGTGAGGGGAGTCCTAGGATGCTACAGATAACATTGACTATAAGGCTCCATCACCACTCAGGAATCACTGCATTAGTGATCCAGTGTCTCTCCCTCCACCCACAGCTGCTCGCCCCTTTAACTATTCATTGGGCAGCAGCCAGTATAGTATGGCAGAGACTTACAGGAAATAAAGAGCATCAAGCCATATCAGTAATGGAGTGAAATAGTCCCTGTTTGCTCTACTACTATATTATCTGCAGCCATTAGTAGTAATACTACTATCAGTATCACCCTACCTCAACTGGGAGTATCACTCTAGTTTGTAAATTACTTAACAATTTACAAAGTGCTTCCCTGGCCTGGGTTTCACCTGACTAAAGATGACACTGGACATGGTATTATGGGAAGGCAGAGATGGGCTGGAACTAGAAACCTCAAAGGGAACAGTAGATCTGCACTTGGGAAGGGAGCAGGTATCAAGCAGGTAATCGGATGTATTTTCATTCCCCAGGCACCTGGGCCAGAGACTCAGCCACCATCCCAGCCACACCTAGTCACACTGCCCATCTGCCCTGCTTGAAGTACATAGCAAGTTAGACAACTTCAAGAGCTAGAAATGAGGAGAAATGGGCTTTTATTTGATTAGAGAAGCTTGATCCCACCAAAATCCTACCAAATGGAGTAGCAGAAAGAGACATTCCTTTTCAAATAGAACGCCCTACCCTCTTGCCAGCACCTCCCATCTTTTCCAAGGAAGGGCTCGGAAAAATACAAAATCTTCCTTTTTTATGGACTTTAAATTTTCAGCGCTTAAGTTAAAGTGTTTTAATGCCCAGCCTTGGCCTCCTTCCCGGAGTGAAGTCTGGAATGCACACCTTCTTAGCTCAATAGAAGGCCCCCCATTTTCCTCCACCCCTAGGAGGACACCAAGAGTGCCGCAGAGGCTAAGAAGAACCATGAACTAGATTCCCTTTGAGATTGCCATCTTCACCTGGCAACAGGGAGCCCGAGCAGATCACAGCAAAGCAAGTGACATTTTGGAATCCATTTTGCTCAAGATGCTGAAAACATCGTGGCAAACTCCCCTTTCTACTGAAGCCAAGTAACTTGGGGAAGAACCTTGCCCACGGGGCTGTGGCTGGTTGGGTGGAAGGCCAGGGTCAACTCTGGAGCCGGCGATACCTGACGAGAGCGGACAGGTGCGCGGGCCGCCCTCAGGACCCACCCACAGGGAAAACGCTGGGCCAGCTTTGGGTGCCGGCGCTGCGTCTGCAGATGGGACCCAAGTCCACTGGGGAGCAGCAGCAGCCATCGCCAGCTGGGTGGCCGTTTATCTGCCCAGCCATTTAAACACAAGAGTGACGGAGGACACGAGGAAAGGGAAGCGAGACGACTAGGGCCTTCTCCTGAAAGTCACACTTTTCCCAAGCGCCTCCCTGCAGCCTCTTCTCTCCAGAGCAGCACGGCCACGGGAGAGAAGTCTGCGCCGCGGGTGCGCGCTGCGGCGGCTCGCTGGGACGCGGAGGGACAGGGTCGGGGACCCGGGGCCCGCGTGGCGTGGGCGCGAGGGGCGCAGCGCCACTCACCTGCCAGGCTGTTGTAGCAGTCGATCTCGATGGCTTCCACCGTCTTGCTCTGCTCCTCGGAGAGGTGGCCGGGCTTGGGGCCCCCGGCCGGGGAGGCTGCGCGCGAGTCCCTCTCCCGTTCCCCGGGGGGCGGCAGCAGCCCCTTCAGTTCTAGCAATGCCCGGTGGTATTTGCCGATGGCTTCGCGGAATTTCTTGTCCTTGTAGCACTGCGCCCCTTGGCTCTTGAACTCGTGCGCGCGCCGGATGAGCTCGGCGGGCTCGGCCGCCGCCCCAGCCTGGCCCCGCGCCGGGACCCCTGCGCTGCCGCCCGGGCCGCACAGAGGCGGCGCCGGCCGCTGTCCCTCGCCGGCCGCGGGCGGGCTGGGGTTCCCCTTGGCTCCGGCCGCCGAGCCCTTCCTCTCCATTCGGCCGCCGCCCGGGCGCCCACCGAGCGCCGCGATCTCAGGCGCCGCCGCGCCCTCGCGGTTTAAAAGCGGCGGGCGCTGACCCCGCGCGCCGCAGGCTTCGCCGCGGCCGTGACACCCCACGGCGGTCTGTCGCCCCGCACTCCCATTCTCCTCGAGCTGCGGGAGGCTGCTCGGTCCTCCGCCTCCTCCGCCGGCCGCCTCCCTCCCCCACTCGCGCCGCCCGCCCGCCCTTGTCCCCGCCCTCCTCCCCTCCCGCTCCCCAACCTGGCCCTGGCGCGCTCCCGCTCCTCGGTTTGGGGGCACCGCGGGCCTGAAGGTGATTGTCGCTGACCCGGAAGGAGCTTGGTTTGCCCAAAGGAGGGGAGGATTAATGACAAAGACAGCCCGGCGCTTTCCCATTCAATCCAGCTCTTGGAGGCGCGCCTAGCCTGAAAGGGGCGAGTGGGGGAAGGGTGTGTGCGTGTGTGTGTGCGTGTGTGTGTGTGTTCAGATGGGGGATCGGCGGCATCGAAACGCATGCAGACTCACTTTCCATGGATTTCTCAAAAACTAAAGAGGTTCAGCAAGTAGCTAGGGAAGAAGGCACAAGCCATAGCTTTACCCCCCCCCCCGCCGCAAGGCATGAATATTCTAGGGGGCAAGTCCTCCTTTTTGTGGATCCAGGTTGTTGCTGAGGTGTGTCTCGGGGCGCCCGGCACACGGCGCACACGTCAGCGTGTGAGGCGTTGTATTCCAGAAGCCTGTGTGTGCTTATGCTCTGTGCGCGCGCAGCTGTGCAGATGAATCACAGACCTCAGAGATGGAAACACCTGTTACTGTGGGTCACCGGGCTTGCTGGGCATGCGGTTCCAGTTTCCATTAGTGGACAGTTCCGTGCCCTTCCTCAGGCGGCTCCATCCATTCCATTCTTCTTGTCAGCTCTGCCTGTCAGCTGTCTGCTGGGGATTTCCTAAAGCCAACAGGCAAACAATGATAGGCAAGTTACTCCTCTACCCAAACAACTCCCAGTCCAATGGGAGACACACTTGCCAACAGCAGAGTCACTGGACCATTTGACATTGGAAAGTGTCACTGGGGAACCAGGGACAGTACTGCCAGGAAGGGCAGGGTGGTCAGGGGGCGGCTTTATGAGTAGTGGTGACTTAGGAGGCTTGGGGAGCAGGTACCATTTGAAGACCTTGAATGATAGGTTGGATTTGGACATGATGAAATAAATGGTGTGACCTATCAGCCAGAGTGAAGAAGTCAAAGAAGTTGTGATGTTTAAAATCTAAGGTTTGTTTAGGATAATGGTTAGATTTTTGTGGCCTAAGCAGAAGTCATTAGCATGAATTGAAGATTTTTGATGAAGAGTTTGATTTTGTACACAGTGAAGATGGCAGACATTTTTAGTGCCCTTCTCTCCTTTATGATGCTAAGAAAAAAAAAAATATATATATATATATAAATTCTAAAGCAGTAGTCATTGAAATGTGTTTCCTAGATCTGTGGCATCAGCATCATATGGGAAAATGTTAGAAATGCAAGTGGTAGGCTTTCACTTTACACCTACCAAATCAGAAACTCCAGAGACTGGGTCCAGCAAACTGTCCTGTTACCAAGGCCTCCCCTGGATCTGATGCACTGTTCTAGAAACTTGCTGTTCTGGCTCGCTTTGGCCACATAAATACCAAAAACTTGCTGTTCGTAGTACAGGTCTTGGACCAACAGCATCAGTGTCGCTCGGGAACCTGTTAGAAGCATACAATCTGCAAAATCCCAGACCTATTGCCTGACATAGGAGCTACACCTGAAGAAGATTGCCAGGTGATTCATATACCTATTAAAGTGTAAGACACTGCATGGCTCTGGAAGTTTTGGAAACACACAGAAAAGAATAAAGAAGAAACTCCCAACCCTACACCACCACCTAGATACATTCTTTATTATTTTTTGATGTAATTCTTACCAATTGTTTTCTATGCATCTATATTTGTAGAAAGTACCCTTTTAACAAACACAAGTGCCTTGGGAAGCTATACATAGTTTGTTTCCTTTTTTCAACTGTGTTACATATACTTGAATATTCTTTTAAAGACTCTTTTTTCTTTTCCTTTCTTTTCTTTATTTCCTTCTTTCTTTCTTTTTTTTTTATTCCACTCCTAGGGATTGAATTTAGGGCCTCATGCTAAGTAAGCACCCTGAGCTACATCCCTAGCCCCTGAAACTTTATCCTTAGTGGTTGCATAATATACCATTTTATATCTGTACCATAGGATATATAGCCAAATGTTTTGTATAGTCAGAAAGATTTTATTGTTATAGATAGCACTGAAATAACAATAATAGATACCTCATCTATAGGGTTTACTTTGTGCCAGGCACTAGATTAAGCACTTTACATATAATTGTTGATTTAACTATCAAAGTTGTGAAATAGGTGTTGTTATTATCATTCCATTTTAAACACCATATCATAGATAACTGTCCAAGATCACACTGCTAGTAAGCAGCAAATCTGGGATTTAAACCCAAGTAGTCTGAATAGATACATTCTCTCCTAATTTATTTTTCCTTAGGAGAAGTGATGTGTTTCCCACACCCCTCTCTGCTGTTCTGGATATCTAACCAAGAGACTCGTGCAAGTTAGGCAGATATGTACCGCTGAACTACAATCCCAGCCAAGCTGTGTCAGTTCTGAAGAGCATCTTGAGTGTCAGGCAAATGGTCTATCACAGAGCTACACACTCACTGCAAGAAGGTCTGGAGACGTACTGCTCTTTAGAAAGATAGAGCTAACTTGTACTCCTACCAGTAACATACAGGTTCCAAGTATCTTTACCAACACAAGGGTGAATCTTTGCAAACTATGTTTTAATTTGATAAATAAAAATGTATGTTAAATTACCTGGGATATCTTTAATTATAAGGGTGAACATTTTTCATGTGTTAAGTTGCCATTTGTAGAGCACTGAGGGCTAGTTAGACATGATGTTAATGCATAAAATTACACGTTACATTTTATAGTATCTTAATTTAATAAATGCTTTAACATCTTTAATCCCATTTGATCCTCACAGAAAGTTAAGGATTCCTTACTTAGTGAGTCTATGGTATAGACAGCCCATTAGTTCCGTGGCTAAGAGGCCTCAACTCAGACAGGTGTGGACTGCAATTGTATCTTTACTATGTCCCAGGCAAGTGATTCAACTTTGGACAACTTCAGATTCCCTCACTTTCAGAGTTATTTAAAGTACATCCTAAGTGTCTGACAGATGGTAACGTTATTAACTCATTAAATCCTGTCATCATTGGACTCCATAATAATGTTGTGGCAGAATCCAGTTACTCCATAAATGTTTGCCAACCCCTGGCCCTTTTGACTTTCCAGCAGTGTATCAGACTGAACAGAGAAGGGGAAGTGGGGGCTGGGTGGTCTGAATTTTCACTGCTATGTGTGAAGCCAAGTCCTGTCAGAAATAAGACATGCACCTGGGTTACCCTGTTGCAGTGGTTATTGCCTGAAAAGGAAAAAGTCCTGACTTGTCACATTATTATTATTATTATTATTTATGGCTTAGAGGTACAGCATTGCATGAGAGGCTGGCTTTTAGGACAGGCTGCAAAGGACAGACAAACCATGTGGTACTATCCTGCATCCGAAGCAGAACACAGCAAAGGAGCTTAGTGCCAGCTCAGATGAAAGAGAGCGTGAATGAGGAAGGGAGGAAATATTATGGGTGGGGGTGGAGTGACAGGAGTATTACTACGCCCATCTGTCCCGCTCGGCAGAGCTATGTGTGTGTTTGTGTCTGAAACTGTTTTATTTGCTTGTGTCTAGTATACTTCTGTCTCTGTCTAAGCCACTTGTGGACATGGTCTGGTTTCTAAGAAATGCTCTCTTTCCTTCAAATGAATTAAAATAAGTGTCAGTGAGAATTTCTCAAACCTCTCATGAACTAATGACACGGCATTATTTTAGGAGCTGAGCAAAGATCCAAAGGAAAGAAAGTCTGAGCATTAGTTTAGGAGTCCGAAGCTCAGCGCTTCTCAGACTTTGACATGTGTATGCATTGCTTGGAGAGATACAAATGCAGTTCTCTAAATCTGCTAATGTAGGGACTAGGATCCTGTATTTCTAACAAGCTACCATGTATCCTTGTATCACTGGCCCGCGGGCTACCTTTGGAACAACAGATGCTAGAGGAAGGGAAAGCTCAGGGTCTTCCTTTCTGTTCTAGTCTGCTTTTCACATAGAGGAGTTGTTTGATAGATTGGTTCAGTTCCAGGACAATAACTGATTCACATTTAGCAACAGCTGAGTGATGAACCTTCATTCAGCTTTTGCTTTTACTTCATGCAGCAGGAAAAAGTAAACTGAGTCAGCATCTCCTCTTGGATCTGCCCATCTTGTTTTCTCTTACTCTAATGTATAGCCAAACAGACAATTTTTTTTTGGTACCAGGAACTGAACTCAGGACCTCATGCTTGCCCGGCAAGTGCTGTGCCGCTAAGCTAAATCCCCAGCTCCCAAACAGACACTTTATTGCTTGCATTTCATAAGTAATGTGCCAGGATTGAAAGTGAGGTGATTTAAGTGTGTCACAGAGAAGAAAAAGCCCCTAGAGGTCTTTGGTGTAGGAAGCTTGCTATTAAAAAAAAAATAGCACCGCACTAAGAAATTAGATATTTATTTAGATGGATATAAAATAGTATTTTGATTTCTCATCATTAGTGGCCCTAAAATGTGCCACTTGCTTGCTGTGATAGTTAATTGTGATGCCAGCTGGAATAAGAACTGCCCAGTAGATTGGTCAGCACAGTTCTCTGTGTGGATATTGCCTTACTCAACAAAGGAAGACCCACCCTGGATGCAGGTGGCACCAGTCAACAGGCTAGTAGCCTGAATGGACTAAAAAGAGAAAGAAAAAGGAAATCTCACTTTTGCTTCCTTTGAAGAGCTCCAGTCTTCATCTTTGGATGTCCACATCCAGGGTTCCTGTGTCCTCTCCCGCTTTCCAGTGATTATCTTTCAGCTCTGCAGTGGTCCCCAGATGGTCTATGTGTGATGTTCCTCCAGTGAACCTTAACTGATACACTCACAAATCTCACAGAAGAACATGACTGAGCCTCAGCCACTTTTGGGCACTCATAGTCCTTTGTTTAAGTGTCATGAAACCCTCTCCCTTTATTCCTAACACACAGGTCCTGAATATGAGCTAGTGAATCCTATGAGTGATCAAATCACTCTGGAATAACTTGTCACTTGTCACTGCTGAGATATGCTGGGAGACTTCTGAAACAAGGTGTGTGTGATATTATTTTGATGGAAAGAAATCCGTTTGGTAAATAGCAGCAGGTACAATACTCCTGTGGGCTTTAGGGCCACTTGTGCTTGGTCTTGATCCTGGTTCTGTCTCCTAGAGCCTCTGGCTCTCCCATTAACCACTGTTCTTGGTAGACTAAAACATCCTTTCCTTCCAAAATCACACTGGAGCGTGCATACCTCAGAAATCGATGGCTTGTGCCTCTTCATTGCTTCCTTCAGCTCAGTTGCTTGAGCATATAGGAGATGTGTATTTGAATCTCTTTGATCTGAATCTAAAATTTTCAGGGTTTGGTCACATATCAATGAAGCCAAAGCTATTTGGGGGATGTTTTCTAATTTCACTGAGTTTCACTATTTACCTGAGGAAATTATAGCATTCCTATCATCCATTTTTATCTCTGTTCAGTCTCTAAATACTGAGAGACTTGAAACTATTTCAGGTCCAGATGTAGTTACTGTGAGCTTCATGTTTTCATTTATCCCTTCTCCCTACTCCAACAATAAATTTCTCTATAATTTCAGAACTTTTTTAGTCTGACCTTATCCTGAAGAATAGCCCTACTTTCTCCTACCATTTTCTCCTACCACTCTGGCTACTTTCCAAACTTTTCTATCTTTAATGTCAACTGTAGCCCTTGTTGACAGCTGATGATATCTCTTACTGGGATCTGCTGAAATCCCTTCCTTAGAGACTCTTCCCTTGTCTATTCCATAGAGACTGATAAAACTGTCAATCAGGGTTGCTACTTGCATCCAACCTATATCCCACTTGCTACACCTAGTCCAGGTTTGAGTCGATCATGATATTCCATATTCCCGTAACACAGTAATTGGTTCCAGAAGGAACATACAAACCAGGTAGAGACAGAGCTTTTCATCAGATATATACATACGATTTGGGTTAAGTTTGGAGGCCTTGAGGTAGAGACTATCTGTGGCCATCTTGCTCATCACTTGGAGAAGGGCTGTATGAAAAATTAAGTGGCATAGACGGAAAAAAACCAGACAAGGGACAGAGTTCTAATGTTATCAGTTAAATTCTGATAAGCTGTTTTTAATGTTGGGTTTCCTATTTATACTTAAGCTAATTTTAGTTGTCACTAACAGTGTGAAAAATACTAACATATTCCTTCTCAGATATTTGCCCTTTTCACCCATTACTTCCTACCACCATGGCTTGGCTGATGTTCTATGTGGTTGGTGACTGAACGATGCCTGCCCACCTAGAAAACACTCTTTTTTCTTTTGTGGAACTGTTGGTATTTGGGCTAGGAGCGAAGCAGAGGATTTATGCAGACTGCTTGGTAGCTGGTCCCTAGATGAACTTCAGGGTTTTTTCTAATCTGAAGATGCTCTAACACTGTTCAACCCTCCACCATCCATTCTTTGTCCCTTTCTGTCAGTTCTGAGCACTGTGAGGTTGGGCTTCACACCAACTGGGTCCTTTTCCTTTCTTGCTGCTATTCAGCTTTGGCAAATGTGAAACAGAAAGATGAGAGAAGAGAGTGACTAGCATGTTTTTCCCATGCCCTTCCTGCCCTGCCCCCCTGGTTTAGGTGGTGGCTACATTCCAATCCTTCAATAGTTATGATTCTGGGGCTCTTTCTGCCTGGGTCCAGGTCTCAGTGGGCTCTGCTGACACAATTTTTCCCCCTAAATATCTTTCCTCTCTTGCTAGTCTGTGGATGCTTCAATGTCCTTTCTGGGTTCCACTAACCATGCTCATACTTCTAAAAGCAGTTAGATTTTGTCTCCTATAGCAACCCTATTATAAATACTATTTTAAGATGTCATGTCTCTGAACCAGGGATAGTGGTGGGTATTTGTAGTGCAAGCTATTCAGGAGGCTGAGGTGGAAGGATCATTTGAGGTTGTGAGTTCGATACTAGCCTGAGTAACATAGTGTGATCCTGATTCATAAGAGAAAAAGTTATGCCTCGTATACTTTCTAAATATTTTCTCTGATTCTATAGGCTTCCTTCTTACACAGTTGATGATGATCTTTGATGCACAAAAATTAAGTTTAGTATAGGCCCAATCATATTTTTGCTTTTGTTGCTGTGCTTTTGGTGTCATATCCAAAAATCATTACCAAGACCAAGTTAGGAAGATTTAGTTCTGTGCATTCTTCTAGGAATTTTATAATTTGTGGATGCATTCAAAGCTTTATCCATCATGACTTGATTTCTGTACATGGTAAGAAATAGGGGTTTACCCAATCAAAATACCACTAACATACCTCATAGAGCTAGAGAAATCACTCCTAAAATTCATCTGGAACCAGAAGAGACCTAGAATAGCAAAGGCAATTCTAAGCAACAAAGGCAAGGCAGGAGGCATCACAATCCCTGACTTGAAATTATACTACCAAGCTACAGTACTAAAATCTACATGGTACTGGAATAAAAACAGACCTAAAGATCAGTGGAATAGATTGGAAGATACAACCACAACCACAAACTCACTCAACCACCTTATCTTTGATAAAGGGGCCAAACATGCTCGCTGGAAGAATGACAGTCTCTTTAACAAATGGTACTGGAAAAACTGGCTATCCATATGCAGAAGACTAAAACTAGAACCATGCCTATCACCATGTACTAAACTAAAATCTAAATGGATCAAAGATCTAAATATTGAAATAGAAACACTAAATCTGCTGGAAGACAAAGTAGGTAAAAATCTCAAAGATATAGGAAGAGAATTCATGAACAAGAATCAAACTACATGGGAAATACTTCCCAGAATCAATAACTGGGATGACATCTTATTAAAGAGTTTCTGCACGTCAAAAGAGATTTCCAGCAGAGTGAAAAGAAAACCCACAAATTGGGAAAAAAAATCTTAATGGACAGTCCCTCAGACAAAGGACTTCTGTCTAGAACTTATAAAGAATTAAAAAAAAATCAGACCCTCGAAATTCAAAGACCCAGTCCAAAAATGGGCATCTGAAATGAATATACAGTTCTCAGATGAAGAAATACAAATGACAAATAAATACATGAAAAAATGTTCATCATCATTAGTCATGAGAGAAATGCAAATTAAAACCACACTGAGATTCCATCTCACTCCAGAAAGATTGGCCAAGATAGAAAACACTACCAACAACAAGTGTTGCAGAGGCTGTGGGGAAAAGGAACTCTTCTGCACTGTTGGTGGGAGTGTCGACTGGTGCAACCACTGTGGAGGTCAGTCTGGAGATTCCTCAAAAAGCTGGGTCTGGAGGTCCCATTTGACCGAGCTATTCCACTTCTAGGCATATTCCCAGAAGATCTGAAAACATCATACCACAGTGATACATGTGCATCCATGTTTATAGCAGCACAATTTGTAATAGCCAGATCTTGGAAACAACCTAAGTGCCCATCAACTGAGGAATGGATAAAAAAGTTGTGCTATTTCTATACAATGGAGTATTACTCAGCTATAAAGAATGATCACATTGAGATATTTGTAAATAAATGGACACGACTTGAGACCATACTCATAAGCGAAATAAACCAAACTCACATGTGTAAATACTGTATAGTGTCCCTAGTATGAGAGTTGGTAAGAGTATATAAGATTTTATGGTAATCATGAGTCTCCATCTCATAGCTTTGAAGCCTATCAATGTTTTCATTCAGTTGGAATGGTTTTATTCTGTTTTGTTTGACTTTATTATACGTGATGCTATGAATAGCAGTTTTGAAGAGAACAAAACATTATGACAGCTATTGCTGATTTAATACTGTCCTTAGAAGTCCTACCAAGCTTCTAGTCTTCTATTTCCATTGGTTCTATCTATCACATTGTGTCTTATTGGGATTTGAATGTGTGAAGGTATAAACAAAATTTTTTATTGAAAATGAGATATTATAATACCCATTGATCATTCTCTGTTATTTGGTTCAGAATGCCCTGTAGTTCTTTCACTCTTTGAATGGTTTTATACTTTTTTGTTATGTTTGATATTATTGTATTTGAAACTATGCTCAACTATAGCAGAGAAAGAAATATTGTGATAGCTATTGTTAATGTCCAGTTGTCTTAATGTTAAGTATTGTGTTGCCTATGTTGTCCGGTACTGATCTGCTCTGTACTGACCTCTTTTGTCTTATTCTCTTTAAAATAAAATGGAGAAAAAAATTAAAAAGTCACAGTAAAAAAAAAAAAAGAAGAAATAGGGATTTAGCTTCATTCTTTTGCATGCAGGTATCCAATTTTCCCAACACTGTCTACTGTGAGTGCTTTTGTTGTTGTTTTGTTTTGTTTTTGTTTGTTTGGGTTTTTTTGGTACCAGTGATCGAACTCATGACCTTGTATTTGCCAGGCAGGTGCTTATGTTGCTGAGCTAAATCCCTGGCCCCCAACACCATCTACTGAAAAAGGTGTTAATTCTGAATGGTTTTATCATCCTTTTTGGAGAGTATTTTGGAGACATATGTGAGAGCTTATTTCTAAGGTCCATATTTCATTCCTTTGGTCTATTTGTTTGGCTTCATGGTAGTATCATACTGTTCTGATTACTGTAGCTTTGTAATAGCTTAAAGATAGCTTCATAATAGTTTGAAATCATGAAGTATGGCTTATCCAACCTTGTTCTTTTCCAGGATCTTTTTGGCTATTTGAGGTCAATTGACCTTCTGTATAAATTTTAGGATAAATCTTTGTATTTCTGCTCCCAAAAAGTCCTATTGGGAATTTGATAAGATTTGTATTTCATCTGTACATTACTTTGGATAGTATGGACATCTAAGCAATATTAAGTCTTCCAATCCATGACCAAGGAGGTCTTTCTATTTATTTATATCTTTAATTTTTCTCAGCAATGATTTGTAGTTTTCAATGTACAAATAATTTTCTTCCTTAGTTCACTTTAATATTAAGTACTGCTGTTAGTACTATCATAAATGGAACTGTTTTCTTTTAATTGAATATTATTGGTGTTATAAAAATAGAACTGATTTTTGTATACTTCACATCTTGTTATGTTGCTAAATTTGTATATTAGTTCTAACAGTTTCTTTTGTGTGGAATCTTTAGGGTTTTCAACATGTAATCTGTGAATGGAGGTAATTTTACTTCTTACCAATGTGGATACCTCTTTCTTTCTTTCTTTCTTTCTTTCTTTCTTTCTTTCTTTCTCTTTCTTTCTTTCTTTCTTTCTTTCTTTCTTTCTTTCTTTCTTTCTTTCATCTGATTACTTTGGAATTTCTGATAGTATCTTGTGTAGAAATGGGTGAGAGCAAGAAATCTTTATCTTGTTCCTGATCTTAGAGGGAAGATTTCAATATCTTACCATTGAGTATGGTTTAGTTGTGAGCTTTTAATAAATGACCATTGCTATGTTGAAGTAGTTTCTTTTTACTGTTTTTTTTTAATGAAAGGGTGTTGAATTTTGTCAAATGCTTTTTCTGCATGAAGATAAGCATATACTTCCTTTTTTTGTTATTGTAGTCTGATACATTGGTTTATTTTTGTATGCTGAACTATCTTATATATTAGAAGTATATCCCCATGTGGTCACGGTATATAATCCTTTTAATGTGCCATTGAATTCAATTTGCTAGTGTTTTGTTGAAGAATTTGGTGTTATACTCAACCAGGATATTGATCTATAATTTTTTTCTGGTAGTGTTTTTGGTCTCATGGTAATGCTAGTCTTGAAGAATGAGCTCAAAGGCGTTCCCTAATTGTCAATGTTTTGGAAGAGTTTCAGAAGAGTTGCTGATTTTTTATTATTTATTTATTTATTTATTTGTTTATTTTTGTATGAGGGATTGAACTCACAACCTTGCACTTGCCAGGCAGGCACTTATGCCACTGAATTAAACCCCTGGCCCAGTTGCTGATAATTTTTTGTTTGCACATGCTAGCTAAGAACTATTCCACTGAGCCATACCCACAGTGAAATCTCTTCTTAACTTTTTGAAGGCTAGTTTTTCTGGATACAATGTTCCTTTTTAAATTTTTTAAAATTAATTTTATGGTATCTTTTAGATGTATATTTAAATAGATACAGTGTTCTTGCTTGACATTTTTTTCTTTCAACACTTTGAGTCATATTACTACCTTCTAACCTGTGGTTTCTGATCAC
>PVJX010025732.1:0-26617 GCA_004027295.1 Dolichotis patagonum | reverse complement strand
TCTCTTGTCTAATTGTTCCAGTGAAAATTTCTAGGACTGTGTTGAACAAGAGTGCAAACAGTGGACGTCCTTGTCTTGTTCCTGATTTTAGAGAAAAAGCTTTCAGTTTTTGTCCATTTAGTATGATTCTGACTGTTGGTTTGTCATAGATGGCATTCATCATATTGAGACAAAGACCATCTATTCCAATTTTCTGTAGAGTTTTTATCATGAATGGGTGCTAGACTTTGTCATAAGCTGTTTCTACATCTATTGAGATGATCATATGATTTTAGTCTTTGGTTTTGGTAATATGGTGTATTACATTTATGGATTCATGTATATTGAAGCTTCCCTGCATCCTTGGGATGAATCCCACTTGATCATGGTGGGTACAGTCTTCTAGATTATTTGTTGCAGTGTGTTTACCACTATCTTGTTGTGGATGTATCTATGCTTGTTAGAGATTGGCTTGTGATCCTCATTCATAGTTGAACCCTTCTCTGGTTTTGCTTGCAGGAATGCATGGGGAAGTACTGCCTCCCTTTCAATTTCACTAAGGAGTATTAGAAGCTATCGTATTAGCTCTTCTCTAAACTTCTTGTAGAATTCTGGAATGATTGCATCAAGGGGTTTTTCTTTGTTTCTAGGTTTATAATTACATCTTTGATTTCATTTATTTATATTGGGTTACTCAGCATTGTGATATCTTCTTGATTCAGCTTTGGTACTTCATATGTATCTATGAAACTGTCCACTTCAGTGATTTCCATCTTATTTGAATACAAGTTATTGAAGTAAGTATAGATGCTTTTCTGGATTTATGTACACTCTGTTGTGATTTGTCCATTTTATTCCCAACTGCATGGATTTGAGTCTTTCCTTTCCTTTTTTGATATGGTTGGCTAAGAGTTTGTCAACTGTATTCAGCCTTTCAACAAACCAAGTCTTTGATTCATTGAGTCAGTTTTTAGTTACTAGAGGGTTAACTTCTTCTCTGATCTTTATAATTTACTTTATGGTGGAGTAGGGGATAATCTCAGTGGACCTGTCTGAGACCAGAATTGTTGGGCTTGCCACATTTGAACAAGTTCCATGAGTCTGAATCCAGATGGGTGCTGCTAGAGAAATTAGGCAGCAGTTCTGTGTTCCAAGCTCAGCTGGTTTGTCTTCAAAATGGCTCCCAGCTAATCACTTATTCCCTGTTGGAGGATAAAGTCCTTTACACTCACAGGCAGCAGTGTATTCCTTCATGTCCACTACTCCTCTCCACTGACATGTCTCTGTACGGAGTATTCTTGGGTTGCCAGCAATTGCCATCACCATGGTCTGAATGGCTCCTTTCATGCAGTTAGTCCCATCAAAGGCAAAGACACTGTTAGCTACCACATTCTTCCTCGAAGTTTTTCTTTTCAATCTTTCTGTAGGCTTTGATTCACACTTGAGGTCTTTCCTGCATTCAGGGAACCCAACTATGCCCTTTTTGTCTTCCTTATGGTGCTATATCCAGTGTTTGGAGAGTGAATCTCTCCAGAGAGGCTATTTCTCTGTTGCTTACCACTCACCATTGTCCCAGAAGTGTTCTCTCCATAGAATTTGAAAGATAGTTTTGCAGGGTACATCAATCTGAGTTGAAAGTTGTTTTCTTTAAGGACTTGAAATTCTTCACTCTGAGCACTTCTTGCCTTAGCATTTGTGTTGAGAAGTCTGCCATGATTCTGATGACTTTTCCCTTGTAGGTGATCTGTCTCTTTTCTCTAATAGCTTTGAATATGCTGTTTTTGTGTGATCCCCAATGAATTTTAGGGATACTGATTATTGTGTGTCTGTGTGTAGATTTATTTTGGTTATGGAAAGTTATTGTGGTATATGCCTCACTTATCTGAATGCCAGATTCTTTTGCCATGCTTAGGAAATTTTCTGCTATTACTGCTACAAATTTCTTAATGTATTTGTGCTGGCTCCTCTTTTTTCATTGACAACCATTACACTTATATTGTTTTTCTTTGAATCATTTTATAGCTATTGGATTGTTACTTCCTAATATTTCTTTATTTTCAAGAAGTCTTTCCTTTCATTGTCTGTAACCACAATCCTGTCTTTAATGTGTGTCTTTACATTGATTTCAATGGTTTTGCCACCTACCAATGAATTTTTGAATTCATGTATATCTGCTTGAATCTTTTTCAGCCATTCTATATTTCCTACATTGATTACTTATGACTTCCATCCTCTTCCTATCATCTTTTATTTTCTTATCTCTCTCTGCTCTACATATGCTGAGCATTTCATTTATAAATGTTGACATTTCTTTTTTAACCTGAGGGATAATTTCTGACCTGATTTACTCTTTCACCTTGTGGATTTGTTTAGTTACTTCTGTTGCTATCATTTCAGAAATTACAGATAGGTCTCTCAGTTTCTTGTATGTCAGTGATTCCTGGACTTGATTTGTGCTGGCTGGAGGTTTGAGATTGCATTATGCTGCTCCATTTTTTTTCATTCTTGGTGTTCCATTAATGGAAGAGAGGTGAAGGAAATATTGGCCACATTAGGCACAGTTCGCTTGGGTTCACAGGGAAGATAGAGAGTAGATGGAAACCGTGACTGGCACTGGAATCCCCGAACTGGGTTTTCATAATGGCAGGGAAGTGAAGGCTATATTAATAATTTCTGAGATGATCTTTGATCTACTTTATCAGAGTACTGTATAGTTCAATGTATAGATATTTTACTTCGTTTGTTAAATTAATTCTTAAGTATGCCATTTTGGGGGATGCTATTGTAAAGGTTGTGATTTCCCTAATTTCTCTCTCAGTGAGATTCTTCACTGTGTTCAGAAATTCTGTCGATAATTGTCTGTTTACCTTCTGTACAGCTGTGATTCTTAATTAGGTTATTAATTCTACAAGTGTCTTAGCAGAGTTTTGAGTTTTTTTTTATAGAATATAATGTCATCTCTGAAAAAATATAGTTTAAATTCTTTCTTTCCTATGCCTATTCTGTTTATATTATCTCTTGTCTAATTGCTTTGTTTAATGTTTCCAGATGTATATTGAGTAAGAGTGTTGATAGTGAACATCCTTGTCTTGTTATCAATTTTAGAACAAAAGCTTTCATTATTTGTCCATGTATCATTATGTTGGCTGATAGTTTGTCAATAGATGGCTTTTATCTGATTGGGGCAAAGATCTATTCTGATTTTGATTGACTAAGTCCATCTGTTCACAGGTTTAGTTTAGTTCTGATATACCTTTCTTATTTTTTTGTCATGTTAATGTGTCTCTTTATGACAATGGGGCATTAAGTTCCTCCACCGCAATTTTGGTACTGCTGATTTGATAATTCATGTCTACTAATATTTGCCTAATATAGTTGAGTGTTCCTATATTTGGGGCACACGTACCTATGATTGTTATTTCTTTATCTTGATTATTTTGCCTAACAAGTGCATATTGATCTTGATTACTTTGGATCATTCTTATTTTGAAATTCAAATTTATTGCAAGCAGAAAAGGTACACTTGCTTTTTTGTAGGTTATTGTTGCACATAAAATTGTTTTCCATTCTTTGACATTTATTTTATGAGATTCCTTTTGATATATATGTGTTTTTAGTATGCAGCATATTGTTAGTACTTGTTTGTTTACTGTTTAAAACATTTATTTCTTTGGGGTGTTTTGTTTGATTCTTTGTTGTTTTGTTTTTTTCTTTACCTTTTTTTGTACTGGGAATTGAACTCAGGGTGTCATCCTTTCAAGACAGGTTCTGTGCCTTTGAGCTATATCCCCAGACCAATATCTAGTTTCAGGACACTTTTAACAGTGTGTTGTATTTTTGTTGGTTAGTTGTGGTCATATACAATGATGGTTATGACTAGCAAATATTGGCTTATCTTTCGCATATTATCTTCCTGCCATTGGTTCCCTACTTAAGCCCTTTTTTAATTGTTTGGCTCCTTTGTGATTTCTTTGTGTTGTTCTTGAAATTGTTTCCATTTTTATGTTTGTCTAGAATGTCTTTCATTGCCCTTTGTAGCATTAGTTAGATTTTCATGATTTTCTCCCGTTGTTTGTCACAGAAGTATCTTATTTCTCCACTAATCTTGAATATAGTTTTGCAGGTTATATCAATCTGGTTGAAAGTTGTTTTATTTCATGACTCAAAACACCTCATTCTAAGGTCTTTTTGACTTGATGGTTTGTGTTAGGAAGTCTGCTGTGATTGTGATGATTTTTGCTTAATTGGTGATGTGTTTCTTTTCTTTAACATTTAATATTTTAATATTCTATTCTTATGCTGCATTTTTGTAATATTTATTATTATATATGTGAATGTAGATTTATTTTGATTATGGGTCGTTAGGGTTCTGGATAACTTACTTATCTGATGTCAGAATCTTTCCCTATGCTTGAGAAACATTTGGCTGTTACTTCTGCAAATACATCATTTTGGTTGACTTCTAGTTTTTGATTGACACTAATTACTCTTCTATTATTTTTCTTTAGTTCATGTTTTTTACCTCTTAAATTGTTCTTTTCTGTTAATTTGTTATTTTCAAGGGATCTTTTGTTTGATTATCAGTATCCTTGATCCTGTATCAAGGCCTGTATATGTTTCTTCATTCTCATTCAAGTAATGTTGCTAGCTCTCAATGGAATTTTTAATTTCCCAGATATATGTTTGCACCTGTTTCACACATTCTATTTCTTTCTTACATTTTGTCATACATAGTTTCTCTCTTGTTCCTGTCAGTATCATTTTTAACTATTTCAACTCTAGATTTTTTAGCAGGTCTTTTATATATGTTCACATTTCCTTTTAGTCTGAGATATATTTTTTATATTATTTCCTGATTACCCTGATGGATTTGATTTTTTACTCTGGCTGATATCATCTTAAGAAATGTAGGAGTGGTTTTAATTTGCATTTCTCTAATGACTAATGTTGAAGAACATTTTTTCATGTATTTATTTGCCATTTGTATTTCTTCATCTGAGAACTGTGTATTCATTTCAGTTACCCATTTTTGGATTGGGTTTTTGAATTACAAGGGTCTGATTTTTTTAATTCTTTATAAGTTCTAGACAGAAGTCCTTTGTCTGAGGGACAATCCATTAAGTTTTTTTTTCCCAATTTGTGGGTTTTCTTTTCATTCTGCTGGAAATCTCTTTTGACATGCAGAAACTCTTTAATAAGATGTGGTCCCATCTTTAATAAGATGTGGTGTTTAATAAGTTGTGATGTTATTGATTCTGGATAGCATTTCCTGTGCCATTTGATTCTTGTTCTTGAATGCTCTATCTACCCTTATATCTTGGAGATTTTTACCTACTTTGTCTTCCAAGAGATTTAGTTTTTCTGTTTTAATATTTAGATCCTTGATCCATTTAGATTTTAGTTTAGTACATGGTGATAGGCATGGGTCTAATTTTAGTCTTCTGCATACGAATAGTCAATTTTTGCAGCACAATTTGTTAAAGAGACTGTCGTTCTTCCAGTGAACATGTTTGGCCCCTTTATCAAAGATAAGGTGGTTGAGTATCTTATCCCAGAAAGAATGGCCAGGATAAAAAAACTACCAAGAACAAATGCTGGAAAGGCTGTAGGGAAAATCAAGTCTTCTGCACTGTTGGTGGGAGTGTAGACTGGTGCAACCACAGTGGGGGTCAGTCTGGAGATTTCTTAAAAAGCCGGGTTTGGAAGTCCCATTTGACCCAGCTATTCCTCTTCTAGGCATCTTCCCAGAAGAACTGAAAACATCATACTGCAGTGATATATGTGCACCCTTGTTTACAGCAGCTCAATGTGTAATAGCCAGATCTTGGAAACAACCTAAGTACCCATCAACTGAGGAATGGATTAAAAAGTTGTGATGTTTTCATATCATGGAGTACTACTCAACTGTAAATAATGATCACATTGAGATTTATAAATAAATGGATACAACTTGAGACCATACTCATAAGTGAAATAAACCAATCTCACATGTGTAAATACCATATAGTCTCCCTAGTATGAGTGTTGGTAAGAGTATGTAAGATTTTATGGTAATTGTGATTCCCCATTTCATTGCTCTGAAGACTTTTAATGTTTTCATTCATCAGTTGGAATGGTTTTATTCTGTTTTGTCTGACTTTATTAAACATGATGGTACAAACAGCTGTTTTGAAGAAAACAAGACATTATGACAGCCTTTGGTGATTTAATATCGTCTTGCTTAGAAGTCCTACCATGCTTCCATTCTTCTATTACCATTGATTCTATCATGTTGTGTCTTATTGGGATTTTAATATACATGATAGTATAAAAATGTTTTTATTGAAAATGAGATATTATAGTAGCCATTGATCATTCTCTGTTATTCAGTTCAGAATGCCCTGTAATCTTTTCATTCTTTTGAATGGTTTTGTACAATTTGGTATGTTTGATATTGTTGTATTTGAAACTATGCTCAACTATAGCAGAGAAAGAGATATTTTGATAGCTACTGTTAATGTCCAGTTGTCTTATTGTAAAGTGCCGTGTTGCTTATGTTGTTATGTTCTGATCTGCTTTGTTCTAGCCTCTTTTGTTTTATTCTCTTTAAAACAAAAAAAATTAAAAAAGAAATGTAAGAGTAATAAAACCCAAAATGTGTAATTGCATTGTAAAAAAGAGAGCAAAAGAAAGTGCTCTAAAGGTTATAACCGCATGTATGTTTAAGTGTGTAAGATGGGGGACCATATTACTGTTTTTGTTAGATCATGGAGCAGAACTGTTAAGAGTCTCACTGTTTGAATGCTTACTTTGTATGTTTTAATGTTGTAACTTTAACAACTATTTCCAAGATGACAGTATGTAACTCATCAAGTAGTGATTTCTTAGTGTATTTTTGTTCTTTTCTTTTTTTCCCTTGGAATTCTGTATTGTTGCTATCCCTTTTTCTGTTTTGTTTTGTTTTGTTTTGTTTTTATCTTTAAATTACATTTAAAAAAGAAATTTCAGATGTATGTCTTTGTATTTATTGAATGTGATGTCCTCTGGAATTGTTCTGACTTACCTGGAGGTCTGAGATTGCATTTTGCTTTTGTTATCCAGTGATTTTGTATTCAAAAAATTTTCTATTTTGTTTTCTTTCATATTTAAGAGAAAAATACAGAGAAGAACATCAGAAAGCAAAAGAGACAAACAACAACAAACTGAAAACAATACAAGTACAGGTTTTCAAAACAAGATATTAGGAAATGAACAATGGTTGCAACATCACATATTGTTATCTTCAAACGGGAACCTTAGATTAGCAGATAGAAACATGCAAAATTGATATAAGCATGTAAGCATTAACTGTGTTTTTGGATGGATTTGTTTCTTTACTCTTGTTTATATCATCTTAGAAATTTCAGATGTGTGTCTTCATATTTACAAAATGTGATCATCCCTAGATTTTCAGAGTTGTCTGGAGATCTGAGATTGCCTTTTGAATTTTATACTGTGATTTTGTATTAAAATATTTTTTATTTTGTTTTGTTTTTATTTAAGACAAAAATACAGAAAGTAAAATCAAAACCAAAAGATATAAACAACTAATACAATACATTGAGAATAGGTTTTCAAAACAATTTTATATGAATTTAACAATGGTTGCAATATTACAAATTGTTATCTTCACAGAGGTTGCATAGATTACCAGATATAGATATGCCAAATTGGTATAGTCATGAGTATTGACTGTTGTTTTCCAAGAATGAAAACAAGAAGTTAAATAGTCATTTAACTAATATATATATATATATATATATATATATATATATATATATATGCATATATACATAGTGTGTGTGTGTACACACACACAGATTTCTGTTTTTTCCTTTTCATTTCTTTCTTGCTTTCACCTATCCAAGTTACTTTTCCTCTTTGAGCAATTTCTTGCCCTTACAAAATATTTATTGGATATTTTGGATTATATTTGTTCTTTCAGTATCTTACACTGGAGAGACAATATGTTATTTACACATGTGAGTTTGATTCATTTCACTTATGAATGTGGTCTCAAGTCACATCCATTTACTCCTAAAAGTCTTGATGCAATCTTTCTTTATATCTGGGCATACTTCAGTTTATAAAAATATAACTTCTTTTTATCCATTCCTCAATTGTTGGGCACTTGGGTTATTTGCAAGACTCGGCTGTTACAAATTGTGTTGCTATAAACATGGGTGTAAATATATTTCTGTGACATGACAGTTTCAGTTCTTCTGGGAAAATGCCCAAAAGCAGGATATCTTGATCAAATGGAATCTCCAATGCTAGCTTTTTGAGGAATGTCCACACTGATCTCCACAGCAGTTGCACAAGCATACACTTCCATGCACAGTGGAGAATCTTCCAATTTCCCCATAACCCATCCAGCATTGGTTATTGGTTGATTTTTTCAACTTGAACATTCTCTCTGGAGATGGAATCTCAGTGTGGTTTTAATTTGCATTTCTCAAATGGCCAATGATCCTGAACACTTTATCCTAAATTTATTTGTCACTTGCATTTCTTTAGCTGAAAAGTATGTACTCATCTCAGATGCCCGTTTGCTGATTAGGTCCTTGAATTTTGAGAGGCTGGTTGTTTTTAATCCAGTATATGTTCTAGATACAAGTCCTTTGTCAGAAAGAAACTTAGCTAAGATATTTTCAGAATACATGAGTTTTCTTTTCACCCCTTTCAAGATTTCTTTTGACATGAAAATACATTTCAACATTAGCAGATTCCAGTTTTTGCTTCTGGGATATATTTGCCACATATTTTTATTTTTGCTCATGTAGTCTTGGCCTACAACTATGTCTTTGGAATTTCTACTTACTTGTGTTCCAGCATATTTAATATCTCGATTTTAATATTTAGATCTTTGGTCCATTTGAGTTTAATTTATTGCCTGGGGAAAGACATGGGTCTAGTTTTAGTTTCCAGCATTTGATAAGCCACATTTTCCAGCATGATTTATTGAGGAGGCTATCTTTCTTCCTGTGAAGTTGTTTGACCCCTTTGTCAAAGATAAGGTGGCTGAGTGTGTTTGTTGTGACTGTCTTTTCTCATGTATTCTATTGATCTTCAGATCTGTTTTCATTCCAGTACAATGCAGATTTTATCACAATAGGTTTATAGTATAACTTTAAGTAAGTATTGTGATACTTCCTGTCTCATCTTTGTTGCCTGGAATAGAATTTTCTATTCTAGGTTCTCTCAGGCTTGATATGAATGTTAGCAACAGGTTCTCTATATCTACAATGTGTGCTAATGATCTTTTGATTGGCATTTTCTTTAAATCTGTACAAAAATTTGGGGACAATGGACATTTTCACTGTTTGTTCTTCCCATTCATTCACAGGGAATGTCTTTCTACTTTCTAAAATCCTCTTGGATTTCATTTTTTTAGAGCACTGTACTTTTGAAAGCATAGATTTTGACTTCTTTTGTTAGAATGATTTGTAAACATTTCATTTTGTTGCTGTTGCATAATATATAGATTCACTTATTTCTCTCTCAGTGAGTTTGTTGTTTGTTTAGAGAAATGCTATTGATTATTGCCTTTTGATCTTGCATCCAATTACTTTACTGAGTTGGGTTATTACATCTAGAAACTTTCTATAGAGTTTTAGGTATCTTCTATATATCATAGCATATCATCTGTGAATAATGGTAATTTCAGTTCTTCCTTTCCTGTCTTATTCCTTTAATTTCTCTCCCTTGTCTCATTGCTCTGGATAATGTTTCCAGAGTTATATTGAATAAGAGTGGTGATAATGGACATCCTTGTTCTTGATTTTAGATTGAAAGTTTTCATTTTTGAGTCCATTTAGTAAGATTTTGGCTATTGTTTTAACATAAATGGCTGTTATCAGATTGAGATAAAGATGATTTACACATTGTGTCTTATTGGAATTTGAATGTGTATGATAGTTCAAACAAAGTTTTTATCAAAAATGAGATATTATAGTACCCATTTATCATTTTCAGTTACTCAGTTCAGAAAGCCCTATAATTCTTTCACTCTATGCATGGCTTTATACTATTGTGTTATGTTTGATATTATTGTATTTGAAACAATGTTCAACTATAGCAGAGTAAGAGATATGGTGTTAGCTACAAAAAAAGATGATTTACTCCATTATTTGTAGGATTATTATCATTAATGAATGTTGGAATTTTTCCAAAGTTTTTCTGCATCTATTGAGATGATCATGTAATTCTTGCCTTTGGTTCTGTTGATAAAGTGTATTGAATTTATTCATTTGTGTATGTTGAACCACTCCTGCATTCCTAGAGTGAATCTCACTTTATTATGGTATAATCATCCAGATGACTTGTTGCATTCTGTTTTCTGGTATTACATTGATGATTTCTGCATGTATGTTCATTAGGAAGATTGGTCTGTAATTCTCTTTGATGGCTGGATCTTTCTCTGTTTTTCTACCAGGATAATCCCTGCTTCCTAAAATGAGTTAGGAAGACTCACTTGTTTTTGAATTTCATTGAGGGGTTTGAGGAATGCTGGTATTAAGGCCTCTCTAATTTTACTGTAGAATTCAGCTGTGAAACCACCAGGACCTGGACATTTCTTTTCTAATGTTTTAATTATGTTTTCAATTTCATTAACTGAATGTGGGCTCTTCTGTATATTCACATCTTCTTAATCCAGCTTTGGTAATGTATATGTTTCTAGGAATTTGTCCATGTCTTCTGTGTTATCTAATCTATGAGAGTAAAGGTTTTCAAAGTAGGCATTGATGATCTTCAGCATTTCCAAAGGTTCTGTAATGATTTCTTCCTTTCCATTTCTTATTGTATGCACTTGTGTTTTTTCTTTTTTCAAATCTTCCTGCATATTTTCTTTTGTTTCTGTTTTATTTTAAAGAGAATGAAACAAAACAAAGCAAAGCAAATCAAATCAGAACACAACAGAACAATGCAAGCAGCACTGAAATTCAAAACAAGACAACAAGAAATAAACTGTGCTTATCATAATGTCTCTCATTTTCCTCAAAATAGTTTTCCATACCCTCACACACAATAAATTCAAACAAAACAAAATAATATAAAATCAGTAAAAAGAAAAGAATGAAATAATGGCAAGCCTTCAAAATCACACAATAGGAAAATCAACAATGGCTGCCACAATGTCTGTTATTTTCTTCAAAATAGCCATCCATTTCTTCACACATATTGAAATTACATAAAAGAAAACAGACTAAAAGCAATCAATACAAAAAATAAAACCATTATTGGACTTCAGTCAAGATGACAGTTAATCATCAATGGCTACAATAATGTCTTGTTTTCTACAATGTGGCCATTAATTACATTACACATAATAAAATCAATTTTTGTAAAGTCTTTTGGAGAATTTCTAGGGATGTATAAGCCTATATATATATATATATATATATATATATATATATATATATATATATATCCTTTGTATATTGGAGGGAAAAACAACAAAACAATATAATACAAAAAGACAAGAAACAAAATATACAAATAAATAAAAATAACAAAGACAATGAGTATGGCTTTCAAAACAAAGTGTTAAAAACATAACAAAGGTTGTTATTTTGCATAGTTACCTTCAAGAGACTCAAATTACCAGATATAGACATGCAAAATTGTTCTTATCCTATGAATGTTGAGGTTTTTTCCAAGAATAATAGAATTAGTAATACATTCATCTTAGCCATCTTAAGAGTATATATACAAATTTATATCTTTTTTCTTTTCCCTTCATTTCTCCTTATCCCTATCTGATTTATTTTTTCTCTTTTGAGCAGTTTGTTAACCTTTTCAATATTTATTGAAGGCTTTGCATCTTATTTACCATTTCACGTTCTTACACTAGGGAGATAATATCGTATTTACACAGGTAAGTTTGGTTTTTTTATCAATGAATATTATCTCAAGCAGCACATATTTACTTATATTTTTATTTTGAAGGTAGTAAAATACAACATAACAAGACAGAACAAAGTCAATAAAGGCAATGCAGTAAAATTTGTACAGAGATTCACACCATGATATTGGGATAACAGTAATAGCTGCCATAGTATATCTTTTTTTTAAAATTTTATTTAAAGAGAAACAAAACAGAATAAAGAGTAGCAACAATATAGAATTCCAAGGAGAAAAGGAAAAGAACAACAACAACAGCAAAAAAATTCTAAGAAATTATTACTTGACAAATTACATACAGACTTCTTGGAAATAGTTGTTCACATTACAAAGTTAAAACATGTAAAGTAGAAATTCAAACAGTGAGACTGTTAACAGTTCTGCTCCATGATCTGACAAAAACAGAAATATGTTCATCCACCTTACACAGTCAAACATACATGCAATTATATCAAAAGGGTAAAATTAAACACAACAAAACAGAACAAAGTGGGTCACAAGAAATCAATGTAAGAGACATAAATTTCAAAGCTAGACAATTGGAGATATTCATTCTCTATCATATTGACTCTTGTTTTCTTCCAAATAGTTGTCCATATTGTCACATACAGGGAATTCACATGAAACAACATATTATGGAATTGATCTGAGCAGGACGAGGAGGGCGTTTCAGGTCCTCAAGACCTGACATTAGAGAAGCCTAGAATGGCTGTCATAGTGTCTCTCATTCTCTTCAAAACAGCTGTCCATACCTGCATGTGTGCTGAACTTAAACAAGACAAAGAAATCTAAAATCACTTTGAACAAAAAGTGATAGTTTTGCTGGATTTCACATCATGACAATATAGAATCAGCACTGGGTATTGTAGTGTCTCTTTTCCTTCAAAGTAGTTGTTCATTTCAACATGTGTTATATAGTTGGTTCTCATAAACAGTTTATAAGCTCTACACATGCATGAGTCTCTACATATATATCTATTCTTTCTGTATTAGAGAGAAAAACAAAACAAAGAAAGACAAAACAAAACAATTCCTAGAAAAGCATGAAGCAAAAGTCATATAAAGCCACAAGTGATCTATATTGGTTACCACGGTGTCTCGGCAGAGTATAGCAACATTAATTAAAATGAAGCATTGGAGACATTATAAGACTTCAAAAGCAAGTAATAATCAAACCAGAGTGGGTATGTTAGTGAATCTTGTCATCTTCAGTGTAGTTGCCTATACTCTTAGACTTGATGCTATCAATCATAACAGATTTAAATAAAATCAGTCAATACAGAGTAGCAATCTAACAAAACAGATTCAAGTAAGATCAGTCACAATAAGACAGTATAAGTTATACAGGGCTTCAGATTAAGTTATAGGAAATTAAGGATGATTACCATAATATGCCCTCTTATTTTTGGGATAGGTGACCATGTCCTCAAATGTAGTGTAAGTAGACAAACTGAAACAGCATGATATCCATCTAAGCAGAGTGATGAGAATAATGTAGATTTTAAATCTTGTTACCCCATTAAAAATATCCTCTGCCTTCCTTTTTTGAGTAATTCCTTCCCTTTTGATCCGATGAGGTGCACTGCTTATTTTGGGTCCCACTGCCTCCCTATATAGAGCATCTCAATCGACCCTATCTCCTGATCTACTCTGCCTGTGTTTCTCTCTGTTAATATTTCTTTTTTTATTTGAAAGAGCAAAACAAAGGGGGCAGTACAGAGCAGATCAGAACAGGACAACATAGGCAACACAGTACTTTACATTAAGACAACTGAACATCAACAGTAGCTAACATGATATCTCTTGCTCTGCTATAGTTGAGCATAGTTTCAAATACAATAATATCAAACATAACACAATAGTATAAAGCCATGCATAGAGTGAAAGAATTCCAGGGCTTTCTGAACCGAATAACAAAATGATCAATGGGTACTATAATATCTAATTTTTGATTAAAAAAATTTAGTTTGAACTATCATACATATTCAAATTCCAATAACGCACAATGTGATAGATAGAACCAATGGTAGTAGAAAAAAAAGCATGGTATGACTTCTAAGAAGGATGATATTAAATCAGCAATAGCTGTCATAATGTTTTCTTCAAAACAGCTGTTCATATCATCTTTCATGATATAGTCAAACAAAACAGGATAAAATCATTCCAACTGATGATTGAAAACTTTGAAAGACTTCAAAGCTATGAGATGGGGACTCATGCTTACCATAAAGACTTATATACTCTTATCAAATCTCATACTATGGAGACTATATGTTATTTACCTTTGTGAGTTTGGTTTATTTCGCCTAAGAGAATGGTCTCAAGTCGTGTCCATTTATTTATAAATATCTCAATGTGATCATTCTTTATAGCTGAGTAGTACTCCATTGTATAAAAATGCCACAACTTTTTTATCCATTCCTCAGTTGATGGGCACTTAGGTTGCTTCCAAGATCTGGCTATTACAAATTGTGTGGCTATAAACATGGGTGCACATATATCACTGTGGTATGATGTTTTCAGTTCTTCTGGGAATATGCCTAGAAGCAGAACAGCTGGGTCAAATGGGACTTCCAAACCCAGGTTTTTGAGGAATCTCCAGACTGATCTCCACAGTGGTTGCACCAGTCAACACTCCCACCAAAAGTTTAGAAGAGTTCCTTTTTCCCACAGCCTCTCCAAAACTTGTTGTTGGTAGTGATTTCTATCTTGGCCATTCTTTCTGGAGTGAGATGGAATCTCAGTGTGGTTTTGATTTACATTTCTCTCAAGACTAATGATGATGAACATTTATTCATGTATTTATTTGCCATTCATATTTCTTCATCTGAGAACTGTGTATTCATTTTAGATGCCCATTTTTGGACTGGGTCTTTGAATTTCGAGAGTCTGATTTTTTTAAATTCTTTATAATTTCTAGAGAGAAGTCCTTTGTCTGAGGCACTGTCCATGAAGATTTTTTTCCCAATTTGTGGGTTTTCTTTTCACTCTGCTGGAAACCTCTTTTGACATGCAGAAACTCTTTAATTAGATATGGTCCCAGTTATTGATTCTGGGAAGTACTTCCCGTGTACTTTGGTTCTTGTTCATGAAGTCTGTTCCTATCCCTATATCTTTGAGGATTTTTACCTACTTTGTCTTCCAGCAGTTTTAGTGTTTCTGTTTTAATATTTAGATCTTTGATCCATTTAGATTTTAGTTTAGTGTATGGTGATAGACATGGGTCTAGTTTTATTCTTCTGCATATGGACAGCCAATTTTTCCAGCACCATTTGCTAAAGAGACTGTCATTCTTCAAGTGAACATATTTGGCCCCTTTACCAAAGATAAGGTGGTTGAGTGAGTTTGCGGTTGTGTTTGTATCTTCCAGTGTATTCTACTGATCCTCAGGTCTGTTTCTATTCCAGTACCATACTGACTTTATCACTGTAGCTTTGTAGTATAATTTCAAATCAGGGATTGTGATGCATCCTGCCTTGACTTGGTTGCTCAGAATTTCCCTTGCTATTCTAGGTCTCTTCTGGTTCGAGATGAATTTTAGGAGTGATTTCTCTAGATCTGTGAGGGATGTTAGTGGTATTTTGATTGGGATGGCATTGAATATGTAAAGTAATTTTGGGGGAATGGCCATTTTTACAATGTTTCTTCTTCCTATCGATGAACAGGGGATGTCTTTCCATTTTCTGAGGTCCTCTTCAATTTTTATTATAATTTTTACTCTATAAGTCTTTTACTTCTTTCGTGAGATTGATTCCTAAGTATTTCATTTTTTTGGATGCTAGTGTAAAGGGTATAGTTTCTCTTATTGCTCTCTCAGTACTTTTGCTGTTAGTGTATAGAAATGCTATTGATTTTTGTGTATTGACTTTGTATCCGGCTACCTTGCTGATTTTGTTAATTATATCTAGGAGTCTTTCAATAGAGTTTTGGGGGTCTTCTATGTAAAGTATCATGTCATCTGCAAATAATGATAATTTACCTTCCTCTTTTCCTATCTTTACTCCTTTTATTTCTCTTTCCTGTCTTTTTGCTCTGGCTAGTATTTCCAGTAGTATGTTGAATGTTTTTTTTTTAAATTGTAATTTTTTTATTGGAAAACAAATATACAACTTGCAATGGATTTGAGGCAAATTGTGCCATAAGCCGATTTTTTAAAGTGGGTAAACATAGTTTAAAAAGCAAGTAACAATAAAAGAAAAGGTTTCTGGTACAAGACCAGTAGTACAAAAAATAGTGTATGTGTACCTAGATAATACACCCATTTTGCAATAGTGCAACTTTTAAGTACATATTATTGACTGTCCGTAGTTCACGCAGAGTTACAACTCCACACTTCAACAACAACATGCTGACGATTCCTAAGAAAACTACTTTAAAAAGGCATAACCCAGATGTTCCCCCATCTGACCAACTCCATCTAAGTTTAGATGTGCTGAAGGGCTTAGATATATCCAGAGTAAGCCACATGCAACATGTTACTTGATCAATTTTCTAACATAAGGTTTCAGGACAATGACAGTAAGATAAGGGAAGAAAACATGAAGGAATGAAGTCCTAATTAATATACATGCATATTTTTTTGACAGCAGGGGGAAATCTTTTACAGATAAGTTACAAAGAAAAGGCAAATAAACAATATTGTACAAGAAATTTAACACATTCTGTACAATGTCTTCACTTTGCTGTCATCATTTGTACAAACTCTTCATAGTTTACTTGACCATCAAAATTAATGTCTGCTTCCCTGGTCATTTCATCAACCTCCTCATCTGTTAAGTTTTCTCAAAGGTTTGTCATCACATGGCGAAGCTCTGCGGCACTAATATAACCATTGCCATCCTTATCAAATACACAGAATGCTTCTCTAATTTCTTCCTCACTGTCTGTGTCTTTCATTTTTCTTGCCATCATTGTCAGAAACTCAGGGAAGTCAATTGTACCATTACCATCAGCATCTACTTCATTAATCATTTCCTGTAACTCTGCTTCTGAAGGGTTCTGCCCAAGAGATCTCATTACAGTTCCCAATTCTTTTGTTGTTATAGTTCCATCACTATCCTTGTCAAATACTGAAAAAGCTTCTTTGAATTCTGCAATCTGCTCTTCAGTCAGTTGGTCAGCCATGCTGCAGGCGCTACCGGTTTCTGAGACACAAACACTGAACCGTGGGGATAATGAACATCTTTGTCTTGTGCCTGATTTTCAGGTAAAGGCTTTCAGTTTTTGACCATTTAATATGATGCTGACCGTTGGTTTGTCATAGATGGCCTTTACCATATTGAGATAAAAACCCTCTATTCCAATTCTCCGTAAGGTTCTTCTCATGAATGAATGTTGGATTTTATCAAAAGTTTTTCTGCAGCTATAGAGATGATCATGTGGTTCTTCCTTTTGGCTCTATTGATATGGTGGATTACATTTATTGTTTTGCATATGTTGTACCATCCCTGCATTCCTGGGATGAATCCTACTTGGTCATGGTGTATAATCTTCTTGATGATTTGCTGCATCCTGTTTGCCAATATTTTATTGAGAATTTTTTCATCTATGTTCATCAGGGAGATTGGCCTATAGTTCTATTTTTTAGTTGAGTCTTTCTCTGGTTTTGGTATTAGAGAGATATTTGCTTTCAGGAATGATTTAGGCAGAATTGCTTCCCTTTCAATTTCATTGAAGAGTTACAGGAGTGTTGGAGTTAAGTCTTCTTTGTATTTCTTGTAGAATTCTGTAGTGAATCCATCTGGGCCTGGACTCTTCTTTGTAGGTAAGGACTTAATTACATTTACAATTTCAGAAATAGAAATTGGGTTATTCAGCAGTTTTACATCTTCCTGATCCAGCTTTGGTAGTTCATATGTATCTAGGAATTTGTCTATTTCTTCAGTGTTATCAAACCAATGAGAGTAGAGGTTTTCAAAGTAGGTGTTGATGGTCTTCTGTGTTTCCACTGAGTCTATAGGAATTTCACCTTTTTTCATTTCTTATTGCATGAATTTGAGTTTTTCTTTCCTTTTTTTAATAAGGTTGGCCAGGGGCTTATCAATTTTATTTATTCTTTCAAAGAACCAACTCTTTGATTCATTGATCCTTTGTACTATTTTCTTAGTCTCTATTGTATTAATTTCTGCTCTAATCTTTATAATTTCCTCCCTTCTTTTGGCTTTGGGCTTGCCTTGCTCTTCTTTTTCTAGACATTTGAGTTGTAGCATCAGGTTGTTTATTTGTGTTCGTTCTGTCTTCCTGATGTGGGAACTCAATGCAGTAAATTTTCCTCTCAGGACTGCTTTCATTGCATCCCACAAAATCCGGTAAGTTGTGTCTGTATTTTCATTTACTTGTAGATATTGTTTAATTTCTTCTTTAATTTCTTCTGTGATCCTCTGATTGCTCAAGAGTATATTATTCAGTTTCCATGTGTTTGTAGGTATTTTGCAATTTCTTTTATTATTAATTTCTAGATTCACAGTACTATGATCCGATAACATGCATGGGATAATTTCAATTCTATTGCATTTACTTAAATATATTCTGTGGGCTAGTATATGGTCTATTTTAGAGAATGTCCCATGTACCGCTGAGAAGAAGGTGTATTCTGATGTTGTTGGACGGAACACTCTGTATACATCTATCAAGTCCATTTGTTCACATGTATGATTCAGTTCTGTTATGTCTTTGTGCTTTTCTGTCTAGTTGATCTGTCCCTTTGGGTCAATGGTGTGTTAAAGTCTCCTGTTATAATTGTATTATTGCTTATTTGATTTTTCATTTCTGTTAGTATTTGCTTTATATAGCTCTGGATGCTCTGGAGTTTGGTGCATATATATTTAAGATTGTTATCTCTTCCTCTTGAAGTTTTCCCCTAACTAGTATGTAGTGACCTTCTTTATCTCTTTGGATCATTCTTGCTTTGAAATTCACATTGTCTGCAAACAGGATTGCTACTCCTGCTTTCTGTTGCATGAAGTATTGTTTTCCATCCCTTGGTTTCTTGTTGCATGAAGTATTGTTTTCCATTTCTTGACTTTCATTCTATGAGTGTCCTTTTGGGTTAGATGGGTTTCTTGTAGACAGCATACGGTTGGATGTTGTTTCTTGATCCATTCTGCCAGTCTGTGTCTTTTGATTGGTGAGTTGAGGCCATTTACATTAATTTTTGTATCTGTTATATATTGGTTTATTGTTGCCATGTTATCTTTCTGCTGTTGTGTCTTTAGCTTTCCATTATATTTAATTGTCTGCCTTGCTTGGTGGTTTTCTCCCATGTGTATCTAGAATGTCTTTCAGTGTTCTTTGTAGGGTTGGTTTGGTGTTCATGAAGTTCTTCAGCTGTTCTTTGTCATGGAAGTATATTATTTCTCCATCGATTTTGAAGGACAGTTTTGCAGGGTATGTCAGTCTGGGTTGGAAGTGGTTTTCCTTTAGGATCTGAAATACTTCACTCCATGCTCTTCTTGATTTCATTGTTTGTGCTGAGAAGTGTGCCGTGATTCTGATAGTTTTTCCTTTATAGGTGATCTCTCTTTTTTCTCTAACAGTTTTTAGTATTCTATTTTTATGTTGGATTTCTGGGATGGTGAATATTATGTGTCTAGGTGTAGTTTTATTTTGGTTACGGCTGCTTCGAGTTCTATATGCTTCACTTATCCATATGTCTGTTTTTCTTCTCATGTTTGGGACATTTTCAGGTATTACTTCTGTAAATATCCTTTTGATATCATTTGGGCTGTCCCCTTCTTTTTCATTTATCCCTATTAATCTTATGTTATTTTTCTTTGCATCATCTTGCAGGTGTTCAATTGTTATTTCCTGATTCTTTGTTATTTTTAAAAGATCTTGTGCTTCCTGCTCACTGGCTGCAATCTTATCTTTGAGGTCTGAAATTCTATCTTCACTTTCATTGAGGTGGTTTTTACAGCTTTCAATAGAATTTTTGATTTCCTGTATATTTCTTTGAATCTGCTTTATGCATTCTGTTTGTTTCTTATATTGTTCTTTCAGGGATTCTATCTGTTTTCTTTGTTCCTCTAATTTTTTAGGTGTGTTTTTACTAGATTTGTTCACTATTTCTTTCACTATTTTTATCAATTCTTGTTTTACCTGGGCAAGTATTTCTGATTTGAATTTCTCCATAGCTTTCCCTATTTGCATATTTGTTTCATTTGATGTCATTTCAGACATTTCAGTTGTATGGCTTCTTTTTTCTTCTATGTACATAGCTTCTAAGCTTTCTTGGGTAGGGCTAGGTCTTTGAGCCTGCCTTTTGGTATTTCCTTTTGTCATTTTTCGATATTTCCTTGCTTTGAGCAGTGTTCCAAAGCTTTCTCTGCATGTGTGATGAATTTCCTCTTGCACCCTCAGTTCCTGGAGGGGCAGTGGCTCCCCCACAGGCTCTTGGCTTCCTCACAGGGTCCTATCTCCCCTCTGTGGGCTCCTGGGTCCCTAACTTGTAAGGCGAGTGCTGGGTGTGGTCAACCCGGAGCCTGTGGAATTTCAAGCAGGCCAGGCCACCGTGATTTGTCCCAGGCAGGTCTCCAGGAGGTTCCCTGCGAGTGAAGTGTGGACCTACAGGTCCCAAAGAGTCAGGCCAAAATGCTGGTTTCTGCAAAGTTCCCGGTCCTAAACAGACCTGGCCAAGATGCCAGTCTCCACAATATACCCAATCCAAACAGCCCAAACCTCTCTGCGGGTCCAGGAGGTTCCCGGTCCCAAAGAGTCAGGCCATGATGCTGGTCTCTGGGAGATTTCCTGGGGGTGAAGTGTGGGGCTACAGGCCCAGACAGGCCTGGCCCATATGCCGGTCTCAGGGCAATTACCTGCAGATGAAGGGCATGCCTACCAGTCCCAAACAGTCACGCTGAGATGCTGGTCTGTGCAGACTTTCAATCCAAACAGCCTGGGCCACTCTGGGGGTCCCGGAGGTTCGGGTCCCACAGAGTCTGGCCGCGATGCTGGTCTCTGTGAGATTTCCTGGGGGTCTCTCTGTTAATATTTCATGGCCATCTATACTAGAGATTAAGCCAATGTTCTCTGCCTTATTTCTGCTATTCTGTTTTTCTGATATTGGTTGTCTATTTTTCTGTTTCTCTCCACTGTCTGGCCCATTGACTGAGGCCTCTCTGCAACTGTTCCTGAAATGCTCATATTCTTTTTCTCTCTTTCTAAAATGTCCTTTAGTATTTTTCATAGGGTTAGATTCGTGTTCACAAATTCTCTCAGTTCCTCTTTGTCATGGAAGCATCTTGCTTCTCCATTTAATTCTAGAAAGAGTTTTGCAGGATACATCAATGAGGGCTGGAGGTTGTTCTCATTCAGGGCTTGAATTACTTCACTCCTTGCTCTTCTAGACTTGAGGGTCTGTGTTGAGAAATCTGACAGGATTTTGATGTGTTTTCCTTTATAGGTGATCTGTTTCTTTTCTCTGATGGCTTTTAATATTCTGTTCTTATATTGAATTTCTGGGATCTTGATTATTATGTGTCTAGGTGTAGCTCTGTTTTGGTTGTAGGTGGCTGGATTTCTGTATGCTTCATAACTCTGCATATCATTTCCTTTTTCTATGTGGGAAGTTTTCCTTAATAATTTATGTGAATATCCTTTGCAATTCCTTTGTTTTGACTCCTGCTTCTTGATTCACATGCTTTATTATTAAATTATAGATCCTCTTGTTGTCCTCTAGCCTTCAAATTGTTACTGCCTGCTCCCTTGTTATTTTTAAGATATCTTCCCTTTCACGATCACACATTGCAAGCCTGTGTTCAATTTTTGATCATCTATCTTTAGTTTCTTTCAAGCAGTTTTGCCAACTTTCAATGGAGTCTTTAGTTTCCTGGTAATCTCTTTGAATCTTCTTCATGAATTCTACATTTCCTTGATATTCTTCAATGAACATTTCTATCCTTTTGTGTTCCTCTATTCTTCTGTCTGTGTCTTCTTGAGAGATGCCCAGCCTTTCTTTTATTAATCTGGTTATCTCTTATTTAATTTGAATTAATATTTCAGTTTTGATCTCATTTACATGTCCCAAAGATATCTCTTTATGTCTGCTGATGCTGTGTTTTATGTTGCATGTTTGCTTCCCTCAAACTATTTTGTATTTACCTCTCCTGGATCAATACACCCAGGGTTAGGGGCTGGGATTTTTTTCTTATTTCTCTCTCTCGTCATGTTTTTGGTTCCTTCCATACAAGTGTATAGTGCAATTCTCTGCCTCTATTCTTTTTGTTTATGGTTCCTGTAGAGCATGCAGGCTAGGGGCTTCTGTCTTCTGCATTCCACTATCAGAGATGGAAGTTCAAGCCAGGGCTGTGTGTGCTGGATCCTCCCCTCTGGGTCAGCCAAAATTTGTGGGCCTTCACAGCATCAGTGTGTAATGCCATGCTCAGGGAATTAATTTGTAGCAACCCGCTTGGTCCCGGCCAGGGCCGCAGCACAGTCCAAACAGATGCCTCCAATCCACTTGCTGAGGGGATTAAGCAACTGAGGCCACTTCCTTATGTAGTTAGGGCTGTCCTGCCCAAATCCAACATGTCATCCAGTTGATTGCCCCTTTCCTGAGGGAGGGTCTTATTCCCATCACTCACTACATGTTGATGCCGGTCCCTAAGAACTACTGGGCTCCCCGACCTCTGACCTCAGCATGGCTGAGGCAAATTCGCGGTGCCTCTGGTTGGGGTGCATGCAGGGTTGGTTCCAGGTGAACCATGTGCAGGGCTATTCAGCTACATGCTCGGAGCCCCTCAAGTCATGCACATTGGCATGGTTTCGGACTCTCAGGTTGATCTTGGTCATGAATTCAGGTGGCTCAGTGAGAGCCCTGTTCTCACCAATCTTAGCATCTCTAATGGTAGCCCTGGGACCTCATGTTTAAGCACTTTCTTTCATTTCAGTTTCTTCCTGGGTTGAGAGAATCTTTACCCCTCTGTTTGGGTCTCTCCTGGGTGTTCTATTCTGGCCTTTGAGCTGTCTCTCTCAGAGAGGATCCCTATCCTGCTACCTACCAGTCCGCCATCTTTTTGGAGTTTCTGCCATAGTATATCTTGTTATCTTCACAACAGTTGTCCATTCAATAAGGTATAGCAAAATCCAACCAAAACAGAACATTATAAAACCTATCAAAACAAAATATTGAATAGAACAAAAACAATCAGAGCAAAGCAAAACAGTGAAAACAATGTTGGTCTCAAAGAGAAGGCAAAAGAAATGCTTTATATATTTGCTATACTGCATATGATCATTCTCCTAAGAGATACTCAGAGTTCTGACCCTCAGTTGCTAACCAGGAGTTGGGGGGGTGGCATGTTTGATTCTCAACTCATACCCCCATAGGCTCATGAGAGACACTGACTGGTTCCCTTCTTGGCTTGCCTGATGCGGGAAGATGTGGCTTTCTTGCTCAACACCCTAAATTTCAACATGGCTGGATCACTGGAGATGCTGAATGGCTCTGCTCCTGGCTCACTCGCCACAACCACTTACCAGGAAAGGGGGTATGCTGCTTTCTTGCTCAACACCCTAAGTTCCAACATGGCTGGATCTCAAGTGATGCTGACTGGTTCTCCCATCTATTTACTTATAAAAGCCTCAACATGATCATCCTTTATAACTGACTAGTACTTCATTGTATAAAATACTACATCTTTTTTTTAATCAGTTCCTCAGTTGGTGGGCATTTGGTTTGTTTTCAAGATATGGCTATTACAAATTGTGTTGCTATAAACATGGGTGCACTTGTGCCACTATGGAGTGATGTTTTCACTTCATCTGGGAATCTTCCCATAGCAGAATAGCAGTGTCAAATGGAACTTCCAATTTCAGCTTCTTGAGGAACCTCCAGACTGATTTCCACACTGGTTGCACCATTCTAAACTCCCAATAACAGTGCAGAAAAGTTCTTTTTCCTACATACCCTCTAGCATTTGTTATTGGTGATTTCTTGATCCTAGACATTCTTTCCAAATTGAGAAAGAATCTCAGTGTGGTTTTAATTTGCATTTCTCTAATGACCAATGATGATAAACATTTTTTTTCATGTATTTATTTGCCATTTGTATTTCTTCAGCTAAAAAGTATGTATTAGTCTCAGATGTCCATTTGTGGGTTGGGTTTTTAAACTGTGGTAGCCTGATGATTTTAATTCTTTATATAGTCTAGATAGATTTGTCTGAGGAACAGATGACTAAGATATTTTCCTAACTTGTGGTCTTCCTTTTCACTCTGTTGGAGATGAGAAGATACAGTCACAAATACAAACACACCCAGCAACCTCATTTTTTATAAAGGGATCAATCAAATATCCAACAGTGTGAAGAGAAAACCCACAAATTGAGACAATATCTTAGCCACATATCCCTAAGACAAAGGACTTCTATCTATAACTTATAAAGAATTAAAAAAAATCAGGCCCACAAAATTCAAGGATCTAATCCAGAATGGGCATCAGAAATGAAAACACACTTCTCAGATGAAGAAATACAAGTGTCAAAGGAATGTATGAAAAAATGATCAACATCAATGTTCATTAGAGAAATGCAAATTAACACAACACTGAGAACCAATCTTATCCCAGAAAGAATGGCCAAGGTCAAGAAACCAACCAACAACAAATTCTGGAGGGGTTGCAGGAAAAAACAGACACTTATGCACTGTTGGTGGGAGTGTAAGCTGATGCAGTCATTATGCAGATAAGTGTGGAGATCCCTCAAAATCTAGAATTAGAAATGCCATTTGACCCAGGTATCCGAGTTCAGGGCATTTTCTCAGAAGAATTTAAAACATCATATCTCAGTCATATATGTGCATGCATGTTTATAGCAACACAATAAGTAATATTCAAATCTTGGAAACAGCCCAAGTGCCCATCAATCAAGTAGTGGATAAAGAATAATGTGGAAATTTTATGCAATGTAATACTACTCAGCTATAAAGGAAGGTTGCATAGAGACTTTTATAAATAAATGGATTTAACTTGAGAGCATACTCATAAGTGAAATAAATCAAACTCGTGTGTATAAATACTGTATTGTCTCCCTAGTGCAAGAAACTAAAAAATTACAATTGTTCCAAAATCTACAATCAATGCTGTGTAATTGTAAGAAACTATTCAAAGAGGAAAAGTAATTGGTAAAAGGGAAACGAGGAAAGAAGGAAAAGGAAGGCAAAACACATAAAATTGTGTGTGTGTGTGTGTGTGTGTGTGTGTGTATATATATATATATATATATATATATATATATATATATATACATAAATATACATATATGATAGTTAAACTGTGTATACTACTAATTGTATTAGTTAATGGAAAAGAACAGTTAATATTCATATATTTAGATCAATTTTAGATGTCTCTATCTGTTAACCTATGCAACCTTCTTGAAGGTAACAATATGCCATATTGCAATAAAAATCTTGTTTTGTAAACCCATACTGTTGTTATATTTGGTTTCTTCTTGTTTGTCTGTACTGATTTTTTTCTGTGTTTTTAAATGTTAAATTAAAAACTATTTCACAGAGAATAAAACAAAAAAATGAAACAAAATACAGCCAATAGAACAAAACAATGAGAGTGAAACAGAACTGTAATACAAAACAAAAAAAAATCAACAATGGCTAACATAATGCCTCTACTTTTCTTCAGAATAGCTGCCAATTCCATCCAACATAATCAAAACAAACAAAGCAAAATAGAATAAAATCAATCAAAATAAAATGAGGAAAGTGACATAGAACTTCAAAACAAGATATGAAATCAAGAATGACAGCTATAATATCTTGTTACTTTCAAAAAAGTTGCCCATACCATCAGACATAATAAAATCAAATAGAGCAAAACAGAATGAAATGAAACAAAGCAATGCAAACAATAGATGACTTCAAAACAAGATATTAGAAAATAAACAGTGCCTCCTACCTTTCCTTTTTAAAACTTTTCTTCTTCTTTCATTTTCACAATACTTGATGCACATTTTGGATTCCAATAACTAATTCACTTTTTACACTAGGGAGAGAACATGATGTTCACTCATGTGATTCTGAATAATTTTACCCATCTGCATGATCTCAAGTTGCATCTGTTTACCTACAAAAACTTTGAGATTATCCCTCTTAATAGCTGAGTAGCATTTAAAGAATGTTTTTTAAAGTTTTATTTTAAAAGGGAGTAAAATTAAATACAAAAAAATAGAACAGAACGGGACATAAGAAAGCATAAACTTCAAAGCTAGACAACCAGAGATCTTCACTATGTGTCATATTGCCTCTTGTTTTCTTCCAAATGGCTATCCCTATCTTTGCATATGGGGAGATCATACTAAATAACATAGCCAATCTTTTCACAAGATGTGTAGTTCACTGGCTCCCACTTGCTAAGCAGGGGGGAGGAGGAGTGGGAGGGGGACATGGGATGGGGGACAGGATGACATGAGATGTCTGTCTCTCAGCCCACATGCCAGTAGAATCACAGCCACCCCCCAGAGAGGGGAGGAGCTCCTTGCTCTCCTGGCACCCCAAGTCAACTGCATGGTGCAGGACCCAACGTGCCACGGTCTCTCTCCTTTGGGCTGCCGAAAATCGGCCACACTCCCAGGCGCCCCCCAGAGAGGGGAGGAGCTCCTTGTTCTCCTGGCACCGCAAGTCAACTGCACTGTTCAGGTCCCAATGCACCAGGGTCTCCTTCTGGCTGCTGAAAGTTGGCCACACTCACAGCCGCCCCTCAGAG
>PVJX010025731.1:0-26610 GCA_004027295.1 Dolichotis patagonum | reverse complement strand
CCTATACTCTCAGACTTGACACTATCAATCATAACAGATTCGAATAAAATCAGTCAATACAAAACAACAATCTAACAAACCAGATTCAAATAAGATCAGTCATAGTAAGACAGTGTAAGTTATACAGGGCTTCAAATTAAGTTAATAGGAAATTAAGGATGATTAATGTATTATATCCTGCTATTTTTGGAATAGCTGTCTGTGCCCTCAATTCTAGTATAAGTAGACAAACTGGAACAGAATATAATCCATCTAAACAGAGTGGTAAGAGTGATGTGGATTTTAAATTCTGACACACTATTAACAATATCTTCTGCCTTTCTTTTTTAGACAATTCCACCCCTTTCACTCCCACAAAGTGCACTGCACATTTTGGGTCCCACCAACTCCCTCAGTTTTTAGATTGGGGGGGGCAACCTGCTATTTACCTAAGTGGTTCCGAACCTTTCCACTCGTGGACTTGATCTCAAGTTGTATTCCTTTACTTACAAAAGCCTCAAAGTTTTCCTTTGTTATAGCTGAGTAGTTCTCTACTGCATGGAAGTATCATGTCTTTCCAACCTATCTGCTGGTGCTGGTCAAGTTACCCCTATTTCTCTCTTGTTCCCTGTCACATAGAGCATTGTTTTCTCATATTTGATTTTTGGTCCATAAACCCTCTTTCAGGTTGATTATATTTCCTATACAGAGCATCTTGGTGGACCCTACCTCCTGATCGACTCTTCCTGTGTTTCTTTTTGTTAGTGTATCAAGACCATCTATGTTAAAGATTATAGCTAACCATCACTGCCTCATTTATACTATGCTATTTTTCTGCCATTGATTATCTACTTTTCTCCTTCACTCCACTGTCTGCCCCATTCATTGAGGCCTCTCTGCCAGTTTCCGAAATCCTAGTGTTTTTTTTTCTCTTTCTCTAGAATGTCCTTCAGTATTTTTTGTAGGGGTGGATTGGTGGTCACAAATTCCCTCAGTTCCTCTTTATCATGGAAGCATCTTGTTTCTCCATTAATTTTGAGACAGTTTTGCAGGGTACATCAATCTGGGCTGGAGGTTGTTCTCCTTCAAGGCTTGGAGTACTTGGCTCCAAGCTCTTCTTGATTTGATGGTCTGTGTTGAGAAGTCTGCTGTGATTCTGATGGGTTTTCCTTTATAGGTGGTCAGTTTCTTTTCTCTGGTGGCTTTTACTATTCTGTTCTTGTGATGAATTTCTGGGATTTGGATTATTAGGTGTCTGGATGTAGCTCTGTTCTGGTTGTAAGTGGCTGGAGTTCTGTATGCCTCAAACATCTGAATATAATTTCCTTTTCCTATGCTTGGGAAGTTTTCCTTAATTATTTCTCAGAATAGCCTTTTAATTTCCTCTGTATTTATCCCTGCTTCTTCACTCATGTTTTTTACTCTTAAGTTATAGATCCTCTTGTTGTCTTCTAGCCTTTGTATTGTTACTACGTATTTCCTTGTTATTTTTAAGAGATCTTTCCTTTCATGATCAGCCATTGCAAATCTATCATCAAGTTTTGTTAATCTATCTATAGTTTCTGTGTGGCAGTTTTTCCAGCTTTCGATGGAGTTTTTATTTCCTGGTAATCTCTTTGAATCTGTTTCATGTATTCTAGGTTTTCTTTATATTCTTCAACAAACATTTCTCTCCTTTTTTGTGTTCCTCCATTCTTCCATCTGTGTCTTCTTGAGAGGTACTTAGCATTTCTTTTATTAATCTTCTTATATCTTGCCTTACTTGAATATTTCAGTTTTGATCTCATCTATGAGGTCACAAAAATATCTCTTTATTTCTGCTGATGCTGTGTCTGATATTGCATGTTTACTGCCCTCAATCCCTTTTGTATTTACCTCTCCTGGGTCAGTATTCACAGGTTTGGGCACGGGGCTTTTTCTTATTTCTTTCTCTTGTCATGTTTTTGGTTTCTTCAATACAGGTGTATAGTGTAGTTCCCAGCCCATTTCCTTGTTGGCTATGGTTCTTCTGAAGCATGCTGGCTAGGGGTTTCTGCCCTCTCCAGTTTGCTGTTGGTCACTGAGGTACGAGCAGGGGTGGTGTATGTTGGCCCCTCCTCTCCAAGTCAGTCAACCTGCCAGGGCCTTCACCATGCTAGTGTGTGCCACGCCTATGAAATCGTTTTGGGACAACTTACTGGGTCTTTGTGAGGGCCATGACCCAGGCCAGGAAGATCCCGCCAATTTGCTCTGGGCAGAAGTCATTGCCATTCCTAGTTCAGGCCTGTCCTGCCTGATTCCAACATGTAGTCCAGTTGATTGCCCCTTTCCCATGGGAGGGTCTTATTCTTAGCACTCATCATGGGTTAGTGCAGGTCTCCATGCTGAGTCCTTTCTCCGTTGGGCTCATAGAATCCTGACTTCAGTGTAACTGCGGAGGCTCCCTGGGCAAGTGCATTGTGATCGGGAGTTTGGGCAGCTCCAGTGAGAGCACCGTGACCATGAATCTGTGCTGTTTCGATGGTAGCCCCATGACCATTTGTTTGGCTAGCTCTTTTCCCTTTAGTTTCTTCGTGGGTCAAGAGGATCCATCTCCCTCTGTCTGGACCTCTCCAGGATGTTTTTATTCTGGCATCTAACTTGCTTCTCTCAGGGAAGCTCTGTATTTTGCCGCTTACTGGTCCACCATCTTTAGCTCCTCTTAGTGTAAGCTTTTCAACCTGTACCTCTCCATGTCCTCTCCCCCAATAAAATTGTATTGTATTGAGGATTTTGGCTAAACATGTAGATTTTAGCTGTTGTCACAAAAATTCAATGAAGTTATAGCATTGATATGTGAGTCTGCTTTACTATAGTAACTATTGTCTACATAACACAAAGTTGTAAACCTCAAATGTATGCAATAGCATTTATTTAAAAATAATATTACTATTACTTGTCAGAGGAGTCACTAGTATGATGCTTGGCATATATTTAGGTTGCTATGAATATGCATGCCTTTCCTGTGAACTCTTTATCATTTCTCCTTGATTCTTATCTAGATACTCTTCAATGACTATTTCTAGTATTTTCCATGCAATTCATGCCTCAGACGTTGCCTTATCCACATTCACTTACCTGTTTGCCTGTGTTTCTAAGAAGATGGGAACAGTACAATGTCTTCTCACATTATTCTCTCAGTCCTTTCCTTATATCTCAAGAATATCAGTGCTGCCTTTGCAATGAGTATTACACTTCAGTTCACTGTTGGACTTAGATTGAGTGGTTGGTAACTGTTGTGTGGTAGAGTGGGAAATCTTCAGGCCTGAAAGAAGGTTAGTTGAAACAGCTCATGTGGTGAAAGCAAATGGTCTCCCTTTCTGTTGCCTCTACTGTCCCCATCTGTTTTTTTCTTGAAATGTGCCTTTTAGCTTCCTCCTCCAACAGTAAGAATCATTCCCTCCCAAAGACATGCAGTGATATCTAAAACCTTAAAACCATAGCATTTTCTTAGAATTCATTCCGTCTCTCAGACTGCACTGTAGGACTGACACTGAAAGTCTCTCCTTTGTGCCTTCTGGGACAGCATATTCTGAATTTCCCTTGTACTCTTTTCTATCTTCTTTTCTCATTCTTGTAGTATGAATAATCAGCATTACCCAAAGTTCTGCCCTATGGCTGTCCGTTTTTCTCTTTTTCCACTAATTCGCTCAAAGAATATGTTCATTCCCAGCTCCTTGGGTATCTTTAGATATCGAGCACTTAGCATGTCTCCTCCTTACCTCTGCCTTCCTTTCTTGACCAACCTTACATGTGCAGCTATGTGCTAGACATTCCCACTGAGATTCAAAATTGGCATCCAAAATACACATGTCAGTAACAACCTCACCTCTTTTTCTTCAAAACTTGTTCCTTTTATAACCTTCCTAGCTTTTATCAATGACAGTGATACAGTCAGCTATTACAACCAGAAAGCCCTTTTATGCTTTGTCTCTCCTAACTGCTCAATCAGAACCTTCTTTATTCTGATTCTTCCATTAAAATATTAGTCACCTCTGTGTATTCTTTCATGTCTGTTACCAACATCACTATTTTAATTCAAGTCCTTATTACAACATGCTGGAATTTATTAAACAGTTCCCTAATTATTTGCTTGCCTATAGTTCTCATACTTTTTCCTTACTATTCAGAGCCAATAGATTTTTTTTGGCTTACACTCCTTTAACCATGTCAGTTCCCTGCTCGTCAAGCATTAAAGACTCTACTGGACAAAGCGAGAATTCTTTGAGACGTAGTTAAGTCACTGTATGTTCCAGCCCTATCCAACTGCAACTGTTCACATGCCTATTAAAGCCCCAATTACACTGTTGTGTAATTAGCCATTAATGTAAGCGTCACCCACACTGAACTGTGAGTTCCTAGAAGTCAGGAACTGTGTTGCATTCATCCTTGTTGCTCAATGCTTAGTTTGCATTGGATAAAGAAATTTATTTGGATAAAACTGTAATTTAAGATAGTCACAAAAGTCCCATGGAAGATGGAGTAGGTGATCAATATGGTCCTTGTCCTTTGTGTGAAGGAAATGCATTTTTCCACTTTTCTTTCTTACTTTTGCAAATGAAACAGAATCTTTCAGATTTCAGGATTCCAGTGGATGCTGTGGGTTGTATTATCCTGCCTGCTTTGGCATCTCTAATTGCTCCTCCATGGACCCCATAAATATTCTTTCATCAAGTGAGATGACCAAAGTGTGATCAATTTGGACTTACTAGCAATCAGAAGGACCACACTGATTTTTCAATTCTCATTCGAGTTCTATGTTTCATCGATCATTAAGCAGAATGTCCATCTGCAATTCTGAAGATACAGATGACATTGCAGCCTAGATGCTGCTAGAGATGTTGGGAATACTAGCTAATTTTTATGGTTCAGAATTGAGGAGCTCAATCTGTACCTTAATAGTGAAGTTAAAGAGAAAGATTTTTGAGGAAAAAAATAGAAATATAGTATTGGAAATATCCAACTACTTTGCAGCAGTTAGTAGAAAACTCTATTTTAATAAAACCCATCTAGAAATGACAATAAAGAAATTGCAACAGTAATATTATCTCCTATATACTATAGTAAGATCTGTAAATATAACAGGAAGTGTGTTTTGATTTAAGTAATCTTATGTAATAAGATCTGAATTATGAGCTGGGTAAATCACAATAAGCAATTATTTGTGCTTAAAAAATACTATTCACATATAGACTAGGACTAGTGTCACATTTTTGTCTTTTTCTTCATATCTTTACCTCTATCCATATTATAATTTTTAGCAAAGATGCCAAAAACCCAATGGGGAGAGAACTATCTCTTTAATAAACAGTTCTGAGAAAACTAGATAGACACATGCAGAAGAATAAAAATAGAATGTTATCTTATGCTACATAAAGTCAAACTATAATAGATTATTGTCTTAGATAAGATCTGAAGCTGTAGGAGTTCTCAAAGAAGACATAGGGGACATTGCCTATTATCCCAAAAGTATAGGCAACAAAAAGCAAAAATAGACAAATCAGATTATATCAAACCAAAGAGCCTCTCCATAGTGAAGGAAGCAATTGGCAGAGTAAAAAGATAACCTCTGGAATAAAAGAATATTTTTCAAACTGATAAATGGCTAATATCCAAAATATTTAAGGAACCCTAACAATTTGATAATAAGAAAACAAATTACCACATTTATGTATGTGTGAGAGTTCAATAGAAATTCTCAAAAGAATACGTACAAATGGCCAATACGTGTTTGAAAAAATTCTCAACACCATCAATCATCGGGGAAATTCAAATTAACCCACACTAAGATATCACCTCACACCTGTCAAAATACAAAATATTGCTGGTGGCAAGGATTTTGGGATAGTGTAAACCAAACAGAATATTATTCAGCCTCTAAAAAGGACATTTTGCTATTTGTGACAACATGGGTGAACCTGAAGGACACTGTGGTTAATGAAATAAGCCAGACACAGAAAGATAAACACTGCATAATTTCACACATATGTGGAATATAAAACAGTCAAACTCACCATTTCATAGGGTGAAATGGTAGCTGGGTGAAGGGGATCACTGGGGAGATACTGGTCAAAGGACAAAAAAATTCAAGTAGACAGGAAGAAAAAGTGCAAAAGATCTAATGTATATCATGGTGATTCCAGCTAACAGCACCATAGTATATACTTAAAATTGTTATGAGAATAGATTTACATGTTCTCACCACAAAAATAATCACATGAGAAAATGCTTATGTTAAATGGATTGATTTAGCCATTGTTCAATATGTACAACTATGAAAATATGTTTTGTACTATAAATACAATTTTTGCTTATTAATTTAAAAAAAACCCATATTCTTTTAAAAAGATAAATTTGATACAGGTGAAAATCTCTGATTCCCATGAGATTAAATTTACAGCCTACATTTTATGTTAGTTTAGTATCATATTGAGGTTTTGGCTATTAATAAGCAATCTTAAACAAAGCTTCATTAGCCTACATCTCAGGGAAAATAAGGTTGTCTGTTAGGATTAACATTTTGAATTGTTATGTCATAAACTTTGTTTTTCCTTGCATTTATCTCCTTAGTCCTAACAACAGAGAAGCACTGCTACTATGCTAATTTAAATAATAATAAAGATATTTATGTTAAAGAAGTTAAATAATTTGCATAAAGACACAAATAATTACTGGTAGCACAAGGAGTGAATCTAGATCTGTCTGACTCTAACGTGCATTTCTTTTTCCCGCTTCTCTGGTTATGTTTGTCTTTTTTGTGGGTTTCTCTTCCTGTAGCACCCTTTATGTAATGGTATTTTTTCCATTTTTTTTGTTGTCTCTGTAGTCTACATATTCTCCGGGGACATGTTAAGCTTTCCCATAGCTTTAGATATTAACTACATACTGAGAGCTGGCATCTCAGTGCGTGTAGCTCAGACCTCCCAACTGAGTCTAAGCCCTCTGTGGCCAACTGCCTACCTCATCGCCACTTGAAAGTGCTGGTGTAGCCTCACCCCAAATGCTGCATTTCCTTTCCCTATGCAACCAGCTCCTCTTCCTGTGTTTCTTGGCTTAGTGAATAGCGCCATCATCCAGCCAGTTGCTTCATCCAGAAACTGAGGAGACTTACTTGGTACCCTTTTTCCTCTTTCTTCCCAGCCTTCTCTCTCCCTATCAGTTTCTTCAGATCAAACACAGTGATTTCACGCTTTTCATTTCTCTGCTTGTAAATCTTGAACAATATCCTAAAACCCTAAAACTAAACTCTAAACCTCACAGGCTAGCATGCTTTTCCCAACCTCCAGGCAAAGCCGGGGCCAGGGGCCTCTCCTATGTCCTCATCCTGTAGTACTTAGTGATCAGTTGCTCCTTTAGAATAATCTCAGCCTGGATTGGCACCTGCCAGCTTATTTTTCTCTGTTCCCATTAGGGCAAAGACTTGTGGAGGGAAAAGATAGTCTTTATCTTTTATCTCCAAGGCCCAGCTAAATGTGTGTTGACTGAATTAACGTCTATGATTGTCTGGGTTTATATGTTTCTATCTTAAACTACAAATATATTTCCTGTTAATTCTGTTACTTCAGCAAGAGAAATTTTAGTATTTCCACTACTATGTAATAGTTGCATGCATTTGTGAGCTACCGTGTTATATTTTAACACCTGTTTATACTGTGAATTGATCAAATCAGGGTAATTAGTTTTTCCAGTTTTATTATGTCTTTATGTTTCGCACCTTTGAGCCCCTCTCTTACAGTTCTTCAAAAAGTGCATAATAGTTTATTGTAAATTCTAGTACTGTCAAACAGTTGAGCTAATTCCTTCTGATTATGTCAACTTCCCTCACCCTTCTCCCCCTGTCCTTCCCAACCTCTAGTAATCACTATTTTGTTTTTAATACAGATTTGGATTGAACAAAATTTATATGTCCATGAGTGATAAGGTCTGATAAAACAAATAGTTGCCAATGATCTTGCACCTCTTACATTTGCAGTGAGTGTGGAAGGAAGGAGAAAACATATGTTTCTACTGAGAGCTCAGGTATTATCTAGCAGGCCCTACTGCCCAGCTCAGAGGAGTTAATGTGGGGGGTTGCACGTTTGGTGCTCTGTAGAATGTTTTGATTTCAGTGTGAACACAATATGTTAATGTTCTCTTGCTGAATTAGCTGAACTGAGTAGGAAAAATCATCTTCCATGGCCTTTTTTTCCATCGAAAATTTTCCAGCTTCTCCTGCAAAGTGTCAGATACACAAAAAAGGAAGAACTAATTTTGTAAAAAGAAATCAGTGAGCAGGTTTACATCAGAAATGGAAGAATTTTCCATTCCTCATTTTCCAAAAGGAATTAATGTTAAGTTATACAATGCTACTTCAAAAAGTTGTAACTTTCCTCCCAGAGGTATATTATGATGCCAATAAAATCTTATGGTTGGGATATGCCAATGTGAAGAAAATACAAGTGACAAATTATGTCAGATAGAGGTTGCACTGACTTGTCACTAAATAGAAAGCTTCGAGGTAGATTGTGTGTGGGTGTATTTTCATACACAAACTAAATGAAAATTAAATCAATTATCAGAATAATTCAAGGCCCAATTCCCCCAAGGTTTACTTCAATTAGATAATTGATGCAATTAGGTGAAAGGTTTTGGGGTAGATTTTTCTGGCCTGAATTACCTCAAATTACTTTAATTCCCCACTTCACTTTGATTATGTAGACTCAATTCATCCTTGAATGTGAATGAATTTAAGTAACTCTTATGCTGCTGGTTCAGATAATTTCTTGCTATATGCGCATCTTTTATGCCGAGTAAAATATGATCTGAAGACTGTTGATAAGCCAATTTCAAGGACAAAACCAGTGCTTTGCAAAATAAACATGTAGGGCTCAATACTTAATACATTATAAAAAGCAATTACTGGAAAAGCAGGGTTTAATGAAACTCTGGGAATGGACATTGCTATCATTGTTGGAGAGGCTAGGCTTATAGGCAAAGCTGACACAAGACAAATAACACAAACTTTTTATAGACTTGACCTAAACTGAAATTATCTGCATGATTAAGAACATACTGCACCATGGTGGAAATGCCTGATTATCTTCAGATCACACTGTGTACAGCATTGCCAACCCATTGTACCCAAATGTCAAGTGAGAATTCAATGTCAAAGGACTCAGAAAAGTGACTATGACAGAGTGCAAACAGTCTCAGGTCAGGTTCTTCTGACTTCAAATTGGATGGAAATTATTCCTTCATATTTTCAGTTATTTTGTTTTGCCTGAGTTCTTCTTGCTATATCATATGTTATTACTGAAGTTGGGAGAGGGACACGAGAAAGAATCAGAGAGGGATATAGTATTTTACACACTAAGAACTAATAGTGCAAGAAGATAGGTGAATCTAGGTGTGTGGGAGCAAATAGCCCAGAAAACACATGACTGGATCTTTACTTAAAAAGTAATAATGACTAAATAATATTGAATATCAGCTCTTTAAGAAATCAGGAGAAGTGCTGGGCATGGTAGAATGCACTTGTAATCAGCCTGGGAGGCTGAGGCAGGAGGACTTAGAGTTCGAGCCCAGCCTGGTTAACTCAGAAACTTAATGATACCTGATCTCAAAATAAAACGTGAAAAAAGGCTGGAGATACAGCTCAGCAAGAAGGCCCAAGTGTGATACGCAGTACACCTAAAGATCTTCAAACAGAAGTCAGGAGCGTATGAGGTACATTTTACATATGTATTTCAGCTGAAGTAGTAAACAAATTTGATATAGTACGTAGGCTTTAGGGACCTCAAATTTTATCTCCAAGGGACTACTAATTTTCTTAATATTGATTATTATCTCATTGTAAAAGTAGACTTTTTAAGCTATATGCTACTAATCTCATCTAAAAAGTAGACTAAGGACAATGTAAAATGTGCATGTCCTTGGATTTTTTCAATCCACATTTGAGGAATTTATCCCAGGCTGTTATAACCCAAAGACAAAAAGTCACACATATATTTATCAATATCTCTTGTGTAATATACAATATCATATCCATTGCCTATAACCACCGTGCTATATATTACAGATCTAAACCTTACTCATCTTGCATAACTGAACCTTTGCACTCCGTGACCAACATCTCTCCTTTTCCCCAGCTTCCTTGTCCGTGGCAACCAACATTGTATTCTACTTCTATCAATTTGCCTAATATAAACACTACATATGAGATCATATGGCATTTGTCTTTTTGTGTTTGGTTTATTTCAATTTCCATAATGTCTTTTTGGTCCATCGATGTTGTTACAAAAAGCGGAATTCTTTTTATCTATCTATCTATCTGTCTATCTATCTATCCTGGGAACTGATCCCAGGGACTTGGCTGCACTGAGTTCAAGCCCCAGATCTCTTCGTTTTTGTTTGTAATTTTGAGCTAGGATCTAGCAAAATTTCCCAGGCTGTGCTTGAACTTGTGATCCTATTGCCCTAGCCTTGCACAGTGCTGGGACTATAGGCATGAGCCACCACAACTGGCTTGGGGTTATTTGTTTATTTATATATTTATTTATTGAACTTTAATAAATTTATTGAAACATGGATATTTAATATCTTTTAAAACATGTTTTTATTAGCACATGTTTGCACCACGTAATGAGTACGTTCACCATGTGGAGTTGGCACATGTACATGTTTTGCCTTAACCCTCTTTATTTTTACTTCCCCTCTTCTCCCTGACCTCTCCCTCAATTCCTAGATTTCCTTCTCTTTAAAAGTTGAATATTATTCCATTGTATGTGTATATGTTGTCATATATATATATATATATATGCATGTGTTTACATCTAGGAATGTGCTTAAGGAGGACTCTAGAGAGTTGGAGATATAATGATTTCAACTGCTGAATGTAGGAGTGTTCGTGGCACTATTCTTTCAGCTTTTCTGTGTGTTCAAAGAGTCTTACAATAAAAAGTTGAAAGAGAAACAAAAGTAGACTTATTCAGATGAGTCAAATTACAAATTTTTCTGACTTGTCAGAATGATCACACCAAAACTGTGTATAGTATCAACTGTTATTGTAGTTGAACCATCAATGGCCACCTATCTAATCAGTGTGGGTGTAATTTCACATTCAGGCCACATCTCAGCCTCCGATATGCAAATCACTCCAGAGGCACAGAGTGCATTTCAAGAGAAGGCCCAGACTTTTAACACAACTTGTACTCAGCTAAGCATGGCATTACAGGACTGTAAGGGGGTAGAGAAAATGCCTGGCAAAAATAATCAAAGCCTTTAATTTGTACCACAAGTGAAAATGGGCTTCAGTAAATCCAGCAACTAGCTGTTTATGAAAAATAAAATGACAAAGGTGACATCTATGAAAATGCAGCCCAAATAATATACTCTCCTTCTGTTATAGTTTGTGTTTGTATGTCCCCCCAAAAACATCATGCTGTTATGGGAACAAGCATTTTGGAGGCAGCTGAATCTAGAGTTTGTGACTGATTCATGGTCCAACACTGGGTTAAGAGTGTGAGTGCTACACCTGCCCTAGGGTGGGTAGCCTACATATACTACAAGAGACAGAAAGAGGCTTGTTCCTCTATCTCTATCTATCCTTTCCCTCCTGATGCTTTTACTGCTCCCCAGGCCTCCATGCTATGAACTGTTTCCCCTTTACCATACTACCCTGTCTTGTAGCCAGTTGATTATGGAAAGAAACCTCCACAAACTGTGAGCTAAATAATCCTTTCCTCCTTTAACTTTGAGTGTCTGGTACTTGTCTCAGCAACAAGAAAAGATACTAAGATACCTTCCAAACACAAATGTTTGAAAATAAAACTAAACCATCCTTGTTATAGGAAAGTAAGCCACACTCCTATTTCCACAACTCATTTTTCTCATTTTTAATTACTGTCTTTTAGAGTATTGGACTGAACATTCTTATATTTTTTGTGAGTTGCTATTCACACTATTTTGCTATTTTAGGGGATATTAGTATCATTTATACTTTAGAGCACTTTTATGTCATGTGTAATAGCCTTTTACTATATGTAATAAATAATTATATTATTTTATTAATTATACATGACAAATGATTTGCCCCAGTTTGACATTCACCTTGAATACTGTGCTTTTTACAGTATGATTTTCATACTTATGTATTCACATCTATCAACTGTTTATAGCTGCTGCTTTTCATCTTAGGAAAACATACTCCATTCTAAGATTATGAAAATAAAATATTTACATTTGGGTTATTCTAGTGCTTTTAGTGTTTCATTTCTTTTTTTGTATTTAAATCTTACAATACATAGTCCAGAATTTATTTTGCTTAAAGATATTTGATATGCAGCAATACAAGTTAATTTCCTTCAAATGACTTGTAATTTCTTCCAGTATCATTCATTTAATAATTGTTCCCTTTTCTCCACATTCACATTATTCTTTCTCTACATGCCAGTGAAAAGTAAAGTGTTACTCATTTTAAAAACTATAACACCATCCTGGTATTGTATGGATTGTAACTCAGCCCTTACAAAATGTCCAGTGGGAATTTTCTTCCAAGATAAAAATTTAGCTTGTCATTTGAATGTCTAATATTTATCTTTTCTTCTAACATGGATATACATGTAAATCTAAACTTTTACAAAGGTTTCAAACCTAAATTAGATCATATTTGTATTAAATTTATTTTGGTGAGTCACTTCAATATTATTGAAAATTTCATATTGCAGGTAGATGTGCATTTTATACTTAGAATCTTAGAATATATGTGTAATCTATGTGAAATCTATGTGCATATTGAGAATCTATGTGCAATGGCTTTTCATAGTACAAGACTTTCCATCAGCCCACATGTTACCCTACCACCAACTACAGAATATGCCATTTATTTCAGCTGATAATATGTACATCCTTGTTTAATTTTTTAATGTGTCCAAACCCTATTAAACTTTATTCTGAGAAAATAACCAGCTTCTGGCTTTATCACGTTTCTCATTAGAATATAGTTATTAGCATTTTGCAAATAAGTTGGCTTGGTAACCTTTACCATCTTTTATGGTTTACCTTTTCTCTTTAACTAGCAATTTATAAAATGAGACTTAGAATGCAGTGCCAGTGACCAACTAGAATAATGTAGTGTACTGTGCTACATAATTAAGAAAACTCACCGGAACCTGAGAAGAGTGACCAGTTTCTTCAGCTCTGTATTGGACAGCTTTTTGTTGCTGGGGCAATATACCTACCTTAAGCCTGAACGTTAAAGGAGGGGAGTGTTATGGATTAAAAACTGGTGGTCAACTTAACACCAGCTGAATTAAATCAGCATGGTGCTGAGCGTAGATGGTCCACCTGAGGAAAGTTATCAGCATAAATAGAGACGTGAAGATGAGTGAGGTGCTGTGGGTTTCTTTAAGTGTTGCTGTTTGAGCCATTGGTTCTCCTGGAGGAGCTCATCGTGACTAGCTTCCCCAGTGTGAGTTCGACCATTGTCATCAGAGAAGCTAGGGACCTTGTTGGTGAGAGTGGCTGTGGTTCACTTTGGGCGAGCTCTGGTCCTTACAATGAGCATCGCTTCCTGGCTCCGGAGGGAAAGACATGTGCCACTTAATATCCAGGACAAACTCCTCATGTTGACTTCCTGGCATATACTCAACTGTTCTTATTGTCAGAGGAGCTTGGGACCTCCGTGTCACCAAGGATGACTGTGGTCCTTTTCAGGACAGCCCTGGTTTTTATTATGAGAGTGACTTCTCAGCTCCAGTGTAGAACTCTCAACCTACCAGCATAGCTCCTTCACCCTGCTGGCATAGACTTTCTAGCTTCCACCGCTGACCTTTGGGTCTTCCCAGCACAGATCCATAAAAGAGAATTGTGTGAGTCCTTCTCGTGGGCTCTAGACCTCCAGCTGGACTCGTGGGAGGCACTGTCATGGGCTCTAGGTCTTCATCTGGATTCATGAAGGACATTGCTGTGGTATGCAGGCCCTTGGCTGAATATTCTGTGTCTTTAGTATTGTGGACAGATTTCCTGCACTTCCTTGTCTTAACTCTGGGTGACCATCATAAAATATAAATTCTGTGTCCTGATTCTAATTGTTCTCCTCCTAACCCCTGACTACAACAGAGAGGTTTATTTTGACTCACAGCTTCAAAGGTTTCAGTCCATAGTTGGCCAGCTCCAAGAGAGACGAGTCATGATAGAAGGGTGTGTCAGAGCAAAAGTACTTAGTTCATGGCATCTGGGAAGCACAGAGCAGGGGAACAGAAAAGAATGATCCAGGACCAGGGACTAGATCTGTCTCATTCCCAGACCCACCCAGAAGCACCCAGAAGTGTGTTTTACTAATCTCCTAGATATTTCTGAAGCCAATAAAGTTAACAGTCAAAATTAGCCATCATAATCCCTTATACACAAATGATCAGTGACATTTCTAATCTGTCTTCAAATCTGTTGTTGATACTTTGGATGTTGTTTCTAGGTAAATGTGCTATAAAAATGATATTGAGTTTTTTGTCTTTTTTAGGAATAAGATATTTCTGTATAATATTTCTGTGAAATATTACTTGACATTAAACACTATCATCTTTGTTGGCAGTCAACATTTGTTGGCCCATTTATGGAGCTACATACAAGAATGGCCACCAACCGGGTGGACATGTGAGTCCTGCTATTAGCTCTACTTCTTTCTAACTAGCTCTGTGTACTTGGGGAAGTCAGTCCCATCTGTAGGCTTTGTTTCCTTCACCCTTATTAAGATGAAGAGGTTGCCGCTGTGAATTTCAGATGTCTGTGTTTTGGCATCCTACATTTTAAGTTTACTGGTACAGTAGTAAAAGTTTATTTCTTTGTTCATCCTTTGCTTTAGTCAAATAAGAGATAATGAGTAGAAAAAAAGATTATGAGTGGTAATTATATTTGGGTATCTGATTTACTTCACTCAGAATTATAGAGTCCACCAAAAAATGTATACGTTAAGAAATCAAAAACTTGTATAAATATTTTAATACTGAATTTATTGGGATATCATGAGATTAACACAAGTTACTTTTGATCTCTACAATTACAACAGGTGCTCAAAGTGTGGTGGCCATTAGCTTTGAGACATTTATTAGTACATAAACTGCTGAAGCACATATATATTGTTTTGGCAGATTCTGTGTTTTCCAGGTGCATCCATTTTCTTATGAATATTCACATTTGTCCTTCTGTATACCCAAGTAGTAACCAGTCATCTGTTAGTGGGTATACAGGCTGTTTCCTGGATTTAGCTATTGTGAATTGTGCTGCTATACACATGATATGCAGCTGTTGCTATAGAATGATGTCTTTAGCTCTTTGGGGAAGATGCCTAGAAGGTGGAGAGATGGATCATATGGAATTTCTAATTTTATTTTTCTGAGGAATTTCTATAATGGTTGCACTAGTTTACATTCCCACCAACAGTGTTCAGAAGCATGGATAGAAAAAGAAAAAGGTACAGATATCATGGAAATAGGGAGGGGAAATACCATGTAACCTCAATGAATGTAAACATTTTATGTCATAAACATGAAGTCAGTTTAATTATATCAACAAGAATGAAAATAAGGCAAAGGAATTTAGACAAAGAGGCGGGGAGGCAGGAGGAAAAGGAAAGAGGATTCTAAAAAGAAGATCCAAGCCATATTATGTACATATACCCACCCCTCAAGAGGATTGTAAACTGCATGTACTGAAAACGTGTACTAGTAAAAAAGTTTATTTCTTTGTAGAAACTGCCTGAAGGTAGATTCTAGCAGATTTTTTTCATGCACAATAAGGAAATTAAGCACACACACACACACACACACACATATATATATATAGTGTACTTTCATGTGCAAACATGACTATATAGGTGCTGTTCCTATCAGTTAAACGATTGCTTGATTGTTACAGAGTTTGACAGCCCCACAGAAAACAAGCCAAGGGAATTTCTGAAAGCTTGGGTCTCCTTTGCTTCCAAAGCATACCACAAGGCATATGTCCAACTGACCTATGAAAAAAACCACAACATGCTTTTTAGGTCGACTCTAGGTAGTAATGTAAAATCAGAGAGCCTCAGCCCTTAAAAAATCATTACAATTGTCATGCCTAATTTCAACATGGTGAAATATTTTTAGATAAACTATGTATCAGTCCAAGGGTCTGGGACTCTATGGTTCCTGTTAAAATGAATGACAAAAAGATACTATGAAAAATTTAACTCACTTTTTATCATGTGGAAAAGAGTGTGCATGGCAGGCTTAAGGAATGGCCAAAGACCAACCAAGACTGCAAAAATCAAGTAACAGGTCTCAGTCGCTGCCACTTTTCTAATTCTTTCATGTGATACTTTTTGCTTCACACAATACGTCAAGATGAAATGTCTATAATCAATCCACAAAGAACAATTCTAAGATATTTTAAATAATGCTGGGTTGTTACTTTTATAAAGGGAAGACCTACGTATTAAATTGTAGCTTCTTCCTTATAAATCAGTGCAGCCACTTTTGACTACATAATATGTGACCTTTAACAAAGGAATCATTCAAGAAGAATTCTGAACCTTGGAAATTGAACCTGATGTCATTTTCACCCTGACTCTTATTCAGCACATTAAGAACATTGATCATTCTGTGACACTAAGCATGGGGCAGTGAAGATGTCTTTAGCAAAGATTGAATCTCTCTGAATCTGTGACAACAGTGGCAGGGTCAGGGGATGTTTTTAGCTATTAGCCAGCATAACCAGGCCAAAATGTACCTCCATAGCTGTGCATAAGTGGAAGGCAAAATGGATTTTGCTTAGATATTTTAAGTCTCAGGAAACAGCATCACTTCTTGATTTATTGATATTCTCTAATACTGTTGGTGACAAGGTGACCTACATGCATAACACTGATCTCTATTATATCTAGGGCTATAAGTATGCTTATTCCAATTAATCTTTATAACATCTTTACTTGATATGTACTATTATTACTGTTACACGGAGGTTCAGTTGGGTTATGTGGCTTGCCAAAAATTAATCAACTAGGGATATAAAATAGCCAGTATTTATTATCCAGATCTGCCAAACTCAAGAATTTGGCAGAATTGCCAAAGAATTGATATTTAGCTATGGTAGAAACTTTTAAAACATATCTGTTGTAACAAGTAATAGTATTCCCTGAATGGGAAGAACATGTCTATAACTGTGCAACTGTGATAGATGCCAACTGTGGAGGGAGAGACATCTTGAATACATGAGAACATTCTTCCTCAACTTAAAGCCCTATGATGGAACAGCATCTCTTTCTCACTTGATTTAGTCACTGTACATGACTTTGCACATAGCAGCTGGAAATTAATATTTGACTAATGAATAAAATGCACTTACATCCAAAGGATTTCTGAGTTCAATTAGATCCATATCTTTCAACCCGGAATGATGATAATGGCTGATATTTATCAAGGCTTTCTATGAGCCAGGCACTATTCTAAGCATATTTTCCTCTGTTGTTTCATTTAATTTTTACTATTCCCATATGTAGTGAGTGCTGTTATTATACCCATTTCACAGATGAGATAACTGAGACTCAGCTACTTTAAGTGGTTTGTCAATGGTTTAACAGACACAAATCTGGAATCCCAATTGAAATCTTACTTCAAAGGCTTTACCCCCAGTATAACTACATTCTGGGAAAGTTAGAACAATCAGAATGATTCCAAATGCTTATTTTGAAAATATCAAGTAGTAAGCATTTACATAATTCATTAATTTAACAAATAATCTAATTTGGGGCTTAAGTTGGTGGTCCCGGGCCTTTTTAGCACACCAACGGCTGGGTTCAATCCCCAGCTCTGAAAAAATAAAAATAAAAAGAAGCTCATATTTTAAACAGCTAGTATTATCTTTGTTAGTTAACAGGTAAGTCTCAGTAACATTGGTTAAATATCTTTACCTTCACTTTGCCTTGAGAGTTGCAAAACTACCTCATGCCTGCAGCTCTTTCACTGTACCCTTCCTGAGTATTGAATTTTCTCATACTGTGCATGGTTCAGAGAAGTCATATCTCCTGCTGTCTACAAACAAAGCACAACAAAATTTAATGGGTCTCTTGACCAGCTGAATTAATACTAATGCCTTAGCATGAAATTCAGGAACCTCCTCAATCTGACCTCAGAGCACTTAAATCTTCTCTCCCTTACTTCCTCTCTACCTACCTCAGACTATTGCTGTTCACTATCTGTCCAAGTGACCTGCGATGCTCAATTTGATGTGTCAACTTGATTAGGCATGGGATGCCCAGGTGACTGGTTCAACAATAAGGGACTTCTGGATGCTTCTGTGAAGGAGTTTCTGTAGAGATTAACATCTGAATTTTTAAACTGAGTAAAGCAGGTGACCCTCTGATGTGGTGGACATCATCCAATCTGTTTGGAGCTTGGCTAATGCAAAGAGGTATAGAAAAGTTGGATCAACTCTGTGTGACTGCTTGAGCTGATCCATAGGTCTTCTCTGCCCTTGGTGCCCTTGGGTTTTAGTGCTGTAAACCTGTACAGAAATCGATATCAGCTCACCAGCTCTCCAGCCTGTGAGTTACACGTAGATAGTGAATCATAGGACTTCTTGGTCTCCACAATTATGTGAGTCAGTGCCTTTTAACAAGTTACACCCCTTACCCTGTGTATTTCTATTGTATTCACTTTTTAAAAAATCACAGTACTGCTCTCATTTATTTATCTATTTATTTTTATCGGTACCAGGGATTGAACTCACGACCTCGCACTTGCCAGGCAGGTGCTTAAGCCACTGAGCTAAATCCCCAGCATGTATTCACTTTTTAAGGCTTATCTCAAGAGAGTGGCTAGGCGACACCTGTTCAGATAATTCTAGCTAAATATAATCTCCCTACCCTACTTTAGAAAACCCAAATTATTCAATATCTTTCTTAGTAAAATTTACTTTCCTTCACTGTTCTTGCTTGTGTCGGGATGTTTCCCCAGTGCCTCTTGTGGTCATAGGTGCGACTTCTTCAGAGGTAGCTGGATCTAGAGTGTGTAATGCTGGAATTATTTCATGGTGCGATGCTAGGATCAAGGGAACTAGGATTAAGGATGTGTTACCTGCCCTCTACCAAAAATCAATTCTGTCTATATCTCCACCTTGCATAAAATCCATGCCACACAATGCTCTTTTAATGAACTGTAATTCTCAGAGCATATTGACAGGCCCTGCCATATTCTCTATGCCTATACTGTGAGCCTTTTGGAGCTTTCAGTGATTATAAACAGTCAGCTGTGGCATGCGTGCCATAGGTTTTCCATCACTGCCCTAGGCTCTTTCAGAGGATCAACGAGGTTAAATCCATATTCATAGCATTATTAAGACATTACTAACCTTTGGCACTTATTGGCATTTTCACAGCTGGTACAACAGCAACAGAAGAGAAAACTGCTGCTGCTGTGGTAGGAATCAAGGCAGTGGCACCACCCTACACCAGGGAGTAATTGTATTCTTCACACTCAGAATTTTTAAAAAAAACATAGTCATTTGCATGTAATAGTGTTCTTGATAAATAAATGATATTAATAACATTCTTAATTTGACCCTTGTTTATTCATCTTTTTAATATTATCTGTTAAAAATTGGAGCTCTGCATAATGTGTTTCTGTTGTATACTGAAGTCTGGCGTTTGGCTTGAGGAAATGCGTTTGTGTAATTGTTTGGGCTGTGAGTTGTACTCACCACCTTTTCTACATGGAATATCAACTGTACAAGAAAGAACCATTAGTAGAAAACTATGGCTGTCCAGGCTTGGATATTTTACAGACATTTTCTCAAAAATGAAAGAAATGAACCTGTCACTTCAAGGAAAACAACTGATGATATTTTTTCCAGATGATAAATATTGATGCTTTCAAGTGTAAATTAGAATTTTGGAAAACTGATGTCTGAAACTGTAAGCTTGACAGATTTTCCATACAAAAGACTTTTCACATGCATTTGAAAGTGATATTAATGAATGAAAATTTCTGATATTATATAATATATAATGTGCCAACTTTTTGAAGATACATACAATTTACTGTACCGATACATTTCAGATGACCAAAACATGTTATCAAATCATCTGGGTAAAAGATCCATTCAAATTGCAGAATAAATCAATGGATTTTAAAATATGAATGCACAGTTTTGTTGATTGCTTTCAAATTTCACACTGAGGCTAACATTTTAGAAACAATTATTTATTATATTTTGTTCTAGTGTCACGAAGAACATCCACAATTATGTGAAATGGCTATTAAATGATTTTCCCCATTGCAGCTAGCTATCTTTGTGACATTAAATTTTCTTTGTATACTTCAACTGAAACAGCATATCACACAATGAATACAGGAAAGATAAGAACCCAGATTTCTTCTATTTAGCCAGACATCAAAGAGATGTGAAGAAATATAAAAAAATGCCACTTGCTCATCATTTTTGCTTTATTTGGAAAGCAGCAGGTTTTCCTAGAAAAAATTAACATACAATGGGCTTATTGCTGTTAAATCAATTAGTAAGTGAAATTTTATAAATGCATTAAATTCTTAAAAAGTAAATGTTAATTAATAGAATCCATACAAACTGAAAGTTTAGAGGATTTCATAATTTGCAAAAGGACGAAAGGTTTTGAGGCCAAGAATTTGATAATCAACACCACTTTAGAAAAAGACTAAAATTTTGTCATGACTCATTATGATCTGACTTCTGCCCTGTTCTCTCCAAATTCATGTTGTACTTATGTCTGTCTCTTCCCACGATCCAGTAACACTGGCCGCTTTCCAGGCCTCTCATTTCCATATTTTCCCTGCCCAGGACCTTTGTGCATGTTGACTCCTTTGTCTGTAACTATCTTTCTCCTCCAATCCTCTACCCTTCCTGGTTGACACATATTCAGTCTTCAGATTTCAAATCTATACAAGTTCACTATTGACATGTAACAAGTTGGGACAAATTTTGTAGCTTAAAAAAACTTGACTTTGCCATCTCAAACATTCAGAAATCAGATGTACAGGTGAGCTCCACCAGTTTCTCTGCTCCAGATTTCGCGAGGCCTAACCAGCAGGGCCCATGCTTCACTCTGATGCTTCTGAGGAGAATCCATTTCCAGAATCATTCAGGTCATTCAGAATTCATTTCAAAGTAGTCATGAGAAACTAAAGGCTCAGTTTCCTCACTGGCTACTAGCCAGGGCTGAGTCCTGGTTTCTAGAGACTACCCACATTTCTTGCTCATGTGGACTCCTTTGTCTTCAAGCAAGCGATCATGTGTCAAGTCCCTTTCATGCTCCAAATCTCTCTGACTTCTCCTGTTACATCACTTCTGCAGTCAGTTACAAACAATTGTCTGCTTTTAAGGGCACATGTGATTAGATTGGATCCATTCAGATAGACCAGGATTAACTGGCTATGTTAAGAACCATAACCTTAATTGCATTGTCAAAGACCCTCTTGCCATGTAATGTGACACTTTCACATGTCCTCATTATTAGAACATAGACATCTTTGGTGGACACTGTGGTTATCATAAACTCTAGAGCTTGTTTTGCTTTCCCTACTGTCTAATGAGTCTTGTCACTCACCAATGTCCATCACTGAGTGTGTGTAAGGCCTAAGTGAGTGGCATCTCCAGATCCTGTCTTTCCATTTTCCTGGGCTTGTGATGGTCTTGTAAGAGACTGCATTTCCCACTTTCCCTCAGAGCTAAGCGTGGTCAGGTGTCTAAGTTCTTGTCAAGGCAGTGTTAACAGAAGTGAGATGTGCCATTTCTGCCTCGCTTTAAAAGAAATTGTTACTTCTCTTCCCCTCTTGCCTGGAAGCAAACATGTCAGTGACTCAACTTAAACTATGAGAACAAGGGTAATATTGAGGGGCACGATAAGGCAACAATATGAAAGAAATGTGCTTGTCTACCTGACTCCCCTCATGAGCAGTACTACCCTGCAAGCCTGAACATTGCATCGCAAGATTTGCAAATGAACATGAAATAAGAATATGTTATTGACGCTACGATACTATGAGTTTTTTTATGACAGCATAACTTTATGTAATTAAAAGACCACTTACAACTATCTGGAGTCATGTATTTATGTGTTTGATTAACTGAAATTCTATCAATTCAACTAGAATGTAAACAAGGAGTATGTCACACTTAACCACTGGATCTTGAGTGGCTAACATAATGCCCATCACAGAGTAATGTCAGTACATGTTGGATGAATGAAAATGATGTGCATATTGAAACAATGATTTATTGCATTTTAGATCTTGCAATGTTGCTAGGTACAACCAGAATGAATTTGTATATTAGAGGTGGACATTCTTTAATCACAAGCATCAAAACCTGTTTTTAGGCACTATTTTCCCATTGCTTATCCTCAACCCATCTATCATGGTATCTGCTTCCTTACTTGGACTAATGTATCTCCAAAGCCCCTGGCTCAGAAGGCTATATAACCTATCAAAGAGCAATTTTCAGCCTACTTGTGTGGTAGTTTCTCCATTACAACTAATTTGAAACAATATTTATTTTATTGCTTTCCTTGTTTACATGATATCCATAACCAACTTTCTCCCCCTCCCATAAAAATTAAAATATGATTTTCCATTTTAGTTCCATTATTTCTTGTTTTACCTTCTCTAGGAATTAAAATACTATTATATACTTCATATGTCTTTCTACCAGACTCATTTGTTATCTACACTGGATACTTCTTGATGTGAAGAATTCTTATGTTAAGTCACAGGCATAACCTTGCTTTCTTTTCCCTTAAGGTATCCATTCCAGTGATGTAACAGAATCACTGAGCATTCTGAGATAATTACTATAATTCGATTTTATTTCCTTTTACTTCAAAAGAAATAGTAATATCCCTAATACTTACTATTTTACCCCAGAACAGTGTCCTAAAAGCCAGCAGAAGATCCTGGAATGTCTGCATATTTAAAGGAAAAACAAACAAAAAAGGAAGAAATGAAGAAGAAAGGCAGGAAAATGAGAAAGAAGAAAGAGAGAAAATGAAAGAAGAACAGGAAGAATGAAGAAAGGGAAAAATTGAAGAACATAACTTATACCACTGTAAGTCTCAGCGTCTTCTACTTACTGAGGCAAATGTGGGCTACAGTTATCCCAGATTCATGGTTATGTACCTATTTCTACAATCTTAAGGCAGTAATCTAAATTCACCTGCTGCTAGGGTAGTTTCAGTTTCTTCCTTGCTTCCTTCATTTTACAACTATTTGCTGATTGACTTACCTATGCACAACACAATGCACAATGCTATGGAAAATACAAGAAAATTTAATTCAAGGCTAATTTCTGCTAGTGTTCTAAAAATCATCAAATGCCTTTGTGGAAACTAGAGATACATAATTTAATTAAAGTTTGTCACACTCGGTATGATTCATGCTCCAGAGGACCTAGCTTTCTGAAGTCCAGATTATGTGATACTCTTATGAAACATTAGTTGCTGAAACACTGGGGGAAGAATTCCTACACAAATGTCAGATGAATACAAAGTGGTGCTTACAGAAGTCACTGCATCCTCCCACGCATAAAACTTGCCAATTTAAATTTGAAGGATGTACTTTGGCTACCAATTAAAATGTATTTTTATTGAGTGCTCTCCAAATTTTCAGAATTTCTTCATTTTTTCACTCACATAGCAGGTATTTATTGAGCCCTTACCATATGTCAGGCACTGTATTTGGTATTGGGGATACAGCAGTGAGCGAAAGTGGTACAAATTCCTGTTCCACTGGAGGCAGGCAGAGATAAATGACAAGTTCAATTAATCAATCAAAAGGAATTTGGCCAATGGGGATGTGTTCTGTAGATACATGCAAAATTGTCACTCTCCTTCTCAGAATCTGAGAGGAAGGTGTACCTGCCACATATTACCTGTTTTGTCCCATCACCCTAGAAAAAAAGCAGGAATAGAACTAATAATGATTTCCTTTGTCCACATCACCCTAGATCCCCTCTAGGGTCTTCACACTGGGGTGAATTCCAAGCCTGTTTAATTTTTTTCTAGGACAAGTTTTAGCTGAGTTTCCCAGTGTGGGCTCAATCTTGCAATGCTACTGCCTCAGTCTCCCAGAGTGATGAGATTATAGAAGTGTCACAATATCTGGTTCATCCTTGTTCTTAATCAAGTACATCTTTAATGCAATTTCCTTTATTTTAAGATCATTTTCATAGGCTTGAAGATTCATAGAAATATAGGCTATCTTTTTCAGATTCCAACAACCAGATTGCATCATAAGTGTTAAATCTTGCCACTTCTACCAGATCCCAACTACTTGTTGTCTGTGTAATCAGTATAGGAAGAGTATATTTTGGCTACCAAAAACACAGCGAATTAGGGACCAATATAGTCAGCATAAGAGTTGAGATACCACAAATTCTGAGAATTTTTATGGTTGCTGACAGTGGTTTCCAAATTAGTCCTGGTTATCATCAGTTAGCAGAATTTAAAATCCATAGATTCAGGCTCCGAATTGGTCCTCTAAGGTCTCCTCTGAGATTGAACCTGGGTTTCAATCACCATTATTACCACCTCCCCATGAGTGTTGGTAGTGCTTAAATGTTATGTGGCACCCAGATGCATCACTGTTCTTACAAAGTGAGAACACTCTCTACATTAATTTCACTTGGAGAGGCTACCCACAGGAAAGTTCCACACTCCCAGGGTGTGCAAATTCTGTTAAGAAGATATCTGGAATCATACATCCTTCAAAGCAGACTATTTGGGAAATATTCTCAACAGTATGTTTCTTATTCTTTCACTCTAAGACATTTCTGGGAATCTATTTTGTTTCTCCTGCCTCCTGGCAACAATGAGGTTATTCCAGTTCGTGCTGATGAACACAGGTTAAACTATTGTCCTTCAGAAGGCTCTTTGGTTCCTGTAATGAGTTGTCCTTGTTGGGTTTTGAATACTCAGCATCGTGATTTTCTCATGGAAAATTACCTTTTGCCAATAATCTGATGTTCTACTGTAATTTTACTCAAGGTTTAGGTGTAGAACTCAAAATAAACCAGTCAGGCTTTTATAAGATTATTTTTGTTCATGTATCTAATTTATTATTTATTTCACTTTAATTGCTGCACATTTTATACCAGATTTGTGCCAAATGAATACTGGTATTATTGATGTTTCCTTTCTCGTTTTTCAGCATAACCATCATTATCAAAGGTAGCTGCAGCACATAAACACTTTCCTAGTATTTTCATTTACTATGATAGCAATGTTGTTTTTCTTTCTTTTTCATCAATTGCCTTGGTACATTGCTTCTTTATCAAGACTGAATAGTTCCATGTATAGTAGTACATGACAACACAAGAACAAACTAACAGGAAATGTGAATAAAAACATTCCATGGGCTGATCTCTGTACTGGGTGTTTTTGATCTGTTTGTTTCTCATCCTGTAACACTCCCATAATTTTATTTTTTTCAGGTCAATATATAATAATTGAAAGAAATGGTTTTACAAGATTGCTAACTTTGTTCACCAGGGATGGAGAAATGGCTGAAAGGTGATTATTTCAGTCACACACCCTGACAAGACTATTGAGTAATTTCTAATACCTTCCCTGAAGCTTCTTTTATGTAAACTCAGTTCTATATTCATCCTATGAATTATTTTATAGCATTCTAGTAAATTTACTATTTAAATTTTCCAGAGTTCATTTCTGTTGCTTTGTAGCTAAGGGACCCTAACCAAAAGAATCTGAATCTAAATCAATTAATGCAAATAAACGTGGTGTAGAAAGGGTATCTTCTAATTCTACTCACTAAAAGCAGTCATACCTCAATGCTTCCTGGTCAAAACAACTTTTAAGTAGATGTCACAGTTGGAATACCCATTAAAGGCAAGCAAATCCTATCTTTTATTTCATAGATAACCCATAATTTAGAGAAATGAAGAGACTGACTAAAATTCATCATTCAATATACAAACATAGTCTACATTGGTTTTGTGGCAAAGTCATCATAAGCACTAAAAGTATAGTTTTAAAAATCAGCAAATCTTCTGTAACAGATGAGTGGATAAGCAAAATGGGATACATACATATAGTAGAATATTGGTCAGTCTTAAAAATAATTAAATTATAACATTTTACAATAGGCTTCACAAAGTAAACCTGACACTAAAGTTTATTGTGTGATTCCATTTGTATGAGGTATTTAGAATGCTTAAATTCAAAGAAACTTAGAATAGTCAGATTCAAAAAGAAAGGTAGTTGCTAGCTGGGGATTGTGGAGAGAAAGCGAGAAACAGGCAACAGTGTAGTATAGAATTTCAGTCTCAGATGATGAAAAATTTTGGGAGGTGGACAGTAGTGATGCTTGCATACTCCTGTGAATATACGAATGCTACTGGACTGGACATTTAAATGGTAAATTTTAGTTACATTTCATCATGATTTAAAAATGTAAGAAAAAGAATCAGACATGAATAGTGTTCTTAAGAGGTGAAATACTTTCAATTATGTAGAAGCTGTATATATAAATAACTGACAATTCATGGCTGACAACATTAAGTACCAGAGAGGTGGCATTGCTGAAGTGCATTAAGAACCATGCCATGGATGGCAAGATTTAG